>BQNB010099704.1:0-24868 GCA_026074375.1 Tanacetum coccineum | reverse complement strand
CTGCTTTTGTCTTTGATGTGGTAGGATATGAATTGTAATGCAGTAGGTTTACGTTGTTCATAGGAATGATTTAGTGTAAATATGGCTTACCGGTTTTAAAGAAAATTATTTTCCTTGCCTCTTTTTGTCTTTGATGTGGTAGGAAATGAACTGTAATGTAGTAGGTTACTTACGTTGTTCATATGCATGATTTAGTGTAAACGTAACTTGCCGTTTTTAACAAAATTGATTTTGCTTGCCTACTTTTGTCTTTGATGTGGTAGAAAATGAACGGTAATGCAGTAGATTACTTACGTTGTTCATAGGCATGATTTAGTTTAAATGTGGCTTGCCGGTTTTAATGAAATTAATTGTCTTTGCCTGTTTTTAAATGTGATGTGGCAGGTCATAAATTGTAATGCACTAGTTTACTTACGTTGTTCATAAGAATTATTTAGTGTAAATGTGGTTTGTCGTTTTTAACGAAATTGATTGTGTTTTCTTGCTTTTGTCTCTGATGTGGTAGGAAATGAATTGTAATGCAGTAGGTTACTTACGTTGTTCATATGCACGAGTTAGCGTAAATTTGGCTTGCCGTTTTTAACGAAATAGATTTTGCTTTCATACTTTTGTCTTTGATGTGGTAGGAAATGAACTATAATGCAGTAGGTTACTTACGTTGTCATAGGCATGATTTAGTGTAAACATGGCTTGCCATTTTTAACGAAATTGATTTTGCTTGCCTACTTTTGTCTTTAATGTGGTAGAAAATGAACTGTAATACAGTAGGTTACGTATGTTGTTCATAGGTATGATTTAGTGTAAATGTGGCTTGCCGGTTTTAATGAAATTGATTGTCTTTGCCTACTTTTGTCTGTGATGTGGTAGGTCATGAATTGTAATGCACTGGTTTACTTACGTTGTTCATAGGAATTGTTTAGTGTAAATGAATTGATTGTGTTTTCTTGCTTTTGTCTGTGATGTGGTAGGAAATGAACTGTAATGCAGTTGGTTACTTACGTTGTTCATATGCATGATTTATTGTAAATATTGCTTGCCATTTTTAACAAAAATTGATTGTGTTTTCTTGCTTTTGTCTCTGATGTGGTAGGAAATGAATTGTAATGTAGTAGGTTACTTATGTTGTTCATATGCACAAGTTAGCGTAAATTTGGCTTGCCATTTTATCAAAATTGATTTTGCTTTCCTACTTTTGTCTTTGATGATGTAGGAAATGAACTGTAATGCAGTATGTTACTTACGTTGTTCATAGGCATGATTTAGTGTAAACGTGGCTTGCCGTTTTTAACGAAATTGATTTTGCTTGCCTACTTTTATCTTTGATGTGGTAGAAAATGAATTGTAATGTAGTAGGTTACTTACGTTGTTCATAGGCATGATTTAGTGTAAATGTGGCTTGCCGGTTTTAATGATATTGATTGTCTTTGCCTGCTTTTGTTTGTGATGTGGTAGGTCATGAATTGTAATGCACTAGTTTAATTACGTTGTTCATAGGAATTATTTAGTGTAAATGTGGTTTGTCGTTTTTAACGTAGTTGATTGTGTTTTCTTGCTTTTGTCCGTGATGTGGTAGGAAATGAATTGTAATGCAGTAGGTTACTTACGTTGTTTATATGCATGATTTAGTGTAAATATGCCTTGCCGTTTTTAACAAATTGATTGTGTTTTGTTGCTTTTGTCTTTGATGTCGTAGGAAATGAATTGTAATGCAGTAGGTTACTTACGTTGTTGATGTGTTTTAAAAGCTTTAAATTTATAATAACTGAAAATACCAATTTTATTATAGGGAAACACACGGGTAAAAGTATAACCCACGTATGTAGTATAATATTTTTAGGTAAGACCAGGTCGTCCATAGGGATTTGAGTAGTGTTTAGATAATCAGAAAGAAAATAAACTTTAACTAGAAAATAACTTTTTGTTTTACCAATAATAATAAAGATGACTACTCGGATAGTTGAAAATAATTTATAAGTATTGGAAATGATTAGACCTCGGAGGTGGAACCTTAATTTATAAAAAGGATTTCTCGTCAGAAAACGTTTTCACAAACTAACTTAATTAACTCAAGACTTATATTTAGTTAACTAGACCAAATGTGTCACTCAATTAATCTAGTTACTAATATATCAAAGCTTATTTTGTTTATCAATTTACGAAAGTGGATTTCTCGGCATAAACGATTAAAAATCATAGACAGATCTTTAAAACCACATAGATCATACCGGGTCTCTCGACCTATACCGATATGATTATATAATTTAAGTTGATAAGCAAAGATGGACAAGATAAAATATAATAGGATTGCAACATAAGCTTGAGATTAAAGAGATCACAATCATACCAAATGCTTATTCATTATCATAACATCATTGAGTAGTCATGAGAATTTTAGCCTCTCATGGCTAAGGAGTTCATAACATAACTTGCTTTAATAACCAACTTCATTATTTTACTTATACTAATATGATATTCTTCCTCGTTCTTGGTTCTTTGATCTTGAATCTCCAAAAGATATGGTGTTTATTCTTGGAGAAAGGGTTTGTGTGGATGATTGAAGAGTGGGAGAGATGGTTTTTGTTTTTGTGATGATATGAAAATGAGAGATTTTAAGGATCTATTTATAGGCTGAAATTCGGGTGAAAGTGCGGCGCACTTGTTGAGTTAATGCAAATTTGACTGTCTTTGACTTGAAGGTAAGTGTGGCGCACAAATTGTAAGTGCGGCGCACATTTGGCACTTTGGGCTTGATTGTTGATCTTTTCTTGAATGATGTGTTCTTTAACGTGTAAGTATTTGATTTTGATGTATCTAACCTCGGGATGTCTTCAAGTGAACCTGCAAGCAATTTTAAGCTATTAAGTATCAAAAGTTCACGAGAAATGATAAAATATATACAAATAACGCCATAGAAAACATGTATAATTTAGGCGTTATCAAACCCCTCCACACTTAGCTTAATGCTTTCCCTCAAGCAATCGAAGCGAGAAAATAAAATCATTTATCGTGACTTGGAGAAAATTTGGATTTTATAAGAGTTTGCATATTAGGTAACTTTTCAGACATAGACATATAACATAGCACCTCACATAGGGATAGTGTTTGATTTTTTAATTCACTCAGGCCACTCAGACAGGGTTATGTTTTGTGAAGAACACTCAGTTGATCAAAAGCCTACTGGCTATAAAAAGAATGACAGGATATCCGATCACCAAGTAGGAACATGAAGAATAAAGAAGAGCCCAACGTAGGAAAGTTATTTAAAAAGAATAGTGTGTTTGAAACCTATTTGTGAGTTGATGTTAAGCATTCACTTTTAAATGCGGAATTCTTTTTGTGCACTTGTAGAAATCTATGTTTGAGGTTGTTCATGATTTGTGTCTTCTTGATTTTGTGAAAAATGTGAATAAGTAGTGCTAAATTTGCTAAGAACATAAAAACAATATTTGGAAACATACGGGTATGTATTCACTTAAGTAGGACTTAAAAGTGGAAACCAACATGAGAACTTTACACCTATAGTGGGGAACTCGTGCCCTTGAACTAGGATAACTTCAGCAAAGTAGTGCTCATAGAAAAACCACTTCACTACTCTGTTGAAACACAAAAACCAGAGCTTGCAAGTCTATACAAGCAGGAAACCAAAAATGTTAAAATTGTAGGTTCGAGTACCCAAAAAGCTAAGATTGTATAAATCTTAGAATGCTATCACTCGCAATCACTATCTTTAATTGGGGATCCAATGCTACAGTTATTCCATCGTCTTTTTCTCTTGTCATGACATGTTGTCTAGATTGTTCTCTGGTATCTGGACTCCGGATGTTCGAAACACATGACAGGGAATTGCTATCAGCTCATGAACTTTGTTAGTAAATTTCTGGGTACAGTTAGATTCGAGAACGATCATATTGTAAGAATTATGGGGTATGGTGACTATCAGCTGGGAAATGTGACTATCTCAAGGGTATACTAGGTCTAGGGGCTTGGACATAACTTTTTTTCTGTTGGTCAATTTTGCGACGCGGATCTAAAGTTACATATTTCGGAAAAAACACTTGATTTATTCGTAATTTAAAGTTGTTGATCTAATTACGGATCGATGACACTTAATTGGTACACATTTTCTTGATGCATGCTCAAACAATCTTAATGATCTCGACTTCTATCTAAAGCGTCAAAGACTAAGAGCTGGTTATGTCACTGTCGGTTATCACATCTTAACTTCGGTACTATTAATAAGCTAAGTAAAGACGGTCTTGCACGAGGCATTCCAAGACTTAAATTTCAGAAAGATCATTTGTGTTCTGCATGTGCGTTAGGAAAAAGCAAGAAATCATCCCATCAACCTAAAGTTGAAGACACTAACCAGGAGAAACTATACCTTTTGCATATGGATTTGGGTGGCCCGATGCGTGTGGCGAGTATTAATGGGAAAAGGTATATCTTAGTGATTGTCGATGATTACTCAAGATTTACTTGGGTCAGAATTTTGAGGATAAAAGATGAAGCTCATGAGGCCATCATTAAATGTATCAAAAATATACAAGTTCGTTTGAATGCCACCGTCCGTAACGTTCGACAAATATTGGAACTAATTTTGTTAATCAGGACTACTTGTGAATTTTAATGAAAATATAGTTATCTCGATCAACATCTGTTTGCTCACACTCCTTAGTAAAAAGACGTTGTCGAAAGGCGAAACTAAACTCTTGTAGAAGTTGCACGTACAATGTTAATATTTTCTAAAGCTCCATTATTTTTATGGGCCGAAGCAATCAACACAGCCTGTTACACCAAAAATTGTTCAATAATCCGCCGTCGATACAACAAAACTCCATATGCAATTTAAACTAAACCAAAACACTAATAAATAAGAATTAAACAACTTCACTCCTCGGCAACGACGCCAAAAACTTGATGTGTCGTTGGGAGTAGGTATTTTATGTATCAAGTTTTACTATTTATTTTGTGCCGACTTTACCTAAAAACAACACTCTAACGGGCAGTGTACGCGGTCAAGATGTAGCTTCGTTGGTAAGTAAGGTGTTAATCACTAAGAGTGAGATTGTTAATATCTAATTTATCAGTATTTTAGTTATCTAATTTATGCAAAACCTAAGCTAATGATAAAGGGGGTTCAGCATGAGTGTTTGGTATCTTAGCTAGGTTTTGTGTTAAAGTAAAGCAATAACACTCAATTAAGAAGATTGCAAACGATAGATGATGCGGTCAAATACTAATATAGGAAAAACATATCAAGCCATGATAATCTGATAAAATTGAAGTTTGTTTATTATGCAATGATATCTTTATCTTGAAGCGCAGCATTATCATTCTTAAGACTTAGGCGGTACTTCATCCTAAGACCTAGACACGAACAATCCTGTCACAATTATTGAGCCGCCTTAAAGCCCCTTTAGTTGATATAATATATCTTAGGAGATTCGTAATGCTGCTCTTACAAAACCCTAGCTCATGGAGACTTTACCCATTTACTACTTAACAGCGATTTATATACTAGTAGTCCACTTGTCCAACTATTTAATGGAATCAGAATGTTATTTGTTGAATTATCTAGGGACACCTGCTAGTCAACACGTTCAATAAACCAAAGGCAATATCTGATTAACTAATTAAGCCATCAACGTATCCTTAGCACGGATTTAGAAGGACAATATTTGTGATCTTATGATTCTAGATGTATAAATCACTATATGGAGAGCTATCCCAGTATCTAGATTACTGGTTAGGTCTTACTAGACCCAGTTGAATGATAGGTCGAATACCAAACCACGTAAACAAGTATAAGACGATAAACATAATCAGACAATCAACGATAAATTAAGAGAATCGAGATAAACAAACCAAACATTATACCATCATAAACATGGCTAATACCTAAAGGTATTAGCCCATAGTCATTGTAAAAATACACACGGTTTGATATATGAATGTGTAAAATAAGAACTCCTCTATCGAACGTGTATTCGGTTGTGAGAGATACAAGAGTTTTTCTTATGATTTGAGGCCTCATTCATGACCTTCTTGACTCTATCTATACGTCTGTGAAGTTACTTGGTGTTTAGGGATTTTCTTCACAATAAAACTGAGTTTAAGGTCTTGTATTTATAGCGTCTGGAAATTGGTCAATACGCCATATTCAATGCAATCAATACTCTTCTATGGAATTAGGAGTAGTGCTCGACCTTGGCTACTCTTCTTGGCTTGAGAAATTTGACTTTAGTTGTATACTATACAAAGAATGTGATATTGCACACCAAAACTCGTTTTTGAGCCCTGTATTTTTAGTGTCTGAAATACGCCTGGATACACCGTATGGGGATAAGTGGATACGGCGTATAGGGGTTAATTTCCTTAGAGTCCGCGATAAGATCAAATCAATTAAGATAATTACCATCAATCATATTAAATGTGTATCTTTGACTGTAAACAGTTGTGCATACGGCGTATTGGTTGTAGTGGATACGCCGGATCGAGAATTGATCATTACGCGTTTCTTGTGCTGAGCTGGCGCTGATACGTCGTATCTTCATTGCTGGATACGGCGTATAGGTGCAGAAAATAGTATTCTTTAAATGTCTTCGTTTAATCTCTAGAATTGCGCCTTTTTTCTTTATCTTCACAAGTGACTCCATAATTACTGCAATAATAAACTTTAAGCAATTAAGTACCAATATCTTGCAATAATTATATAAAAGTGGGTAAAATACATGGGATAAATGATAGTAAAGTATGACGTTATTTGATGATATCAAATATCCCCCCACTTGAATCCTACTTGTCCTCAAGTAGACTTTAGAAAGATTTTGAAAATGTATCCCAACCGAGGTTAAGGATTTTTCCGTTAAGCATTTCTTTCATGTTCAGATCACCTGTACAAAACCAAGCTCCTCACGAAATATGGAAATGAAATCACTCAGATCACTCAACTAATCTAGGGTGTATCATTTTAGTGGTACGCTCATTTGCTCAGTCGTGATTAGCTTCGTATCATAGGCTTGGCAAGGATACACATCTCCACCTCTAAAGCTAAGGAGTAACAAGTCAAAAGGTAAATTGGGTATTTATTAGAAGGCTCGGGTTTTTAATCATTCTTATTAAGATGAAGAATGATATAGGGTGTGGAGCTTCTGACTTTCACCAGAGGTCGTCGTCAAACAAGGCAGCTGAGACATGAATACATGGCCGTATCGACGGAATAGACATCCATGCTCGTACACATCCTCATTCGAGTAGATCCTAAGGTTAGTTATCAGGAAAGGGAAGTAAAATTGTTGTTAAATAAAATAAACAAACAAATAGATTAAAGCCAACAAATAAGGTGCGGTTGCTAGTAACTTTCCCCGACCGTTCCATGACAAAGACTCGAACTTATAAACAAACGTCTCGATCATAGATGACAATGACAACCTAAGTTGGCATTCCCATAACGGTCAACTTCCCTTACATCCCGAACTTTACATACTTTTACAAAATAAGTGGTGATATCGGCCACTTTTTACAATACTTTACATCGTTGATTTTTGTGCGTATCAACGAATAATCGATCCTTTCAAATAATTTCATCGGTGTAAGCTCTATGAACCGACTATCTTTTTCATCATTCATATTTTTTTTCAACAATACATCATAAATCTCGGCGTAATTTCACCGTCTTCATAATCATCATTTGTCCGGCTAATTTTCTCTTGAACTTTTCTTCTTTCGGACATAATACATAATTGTGAAAGTAGCAAAAACACACGAGCTACAAACATTCCCATTGCATTGTGCAATTTTCCCGACCATTACATAGATAGAGAAATTTTCACTTTGACGCAGGAACTACAAAACTTTACACGAAAGCGACTAACAACATTTGATCAAATAGGCTTTAATCTACACGGTAGGCTAAGGTGTAAAGGTGAAACGAAACAATTTTTTATTGGTGTAGGAAAAAGAAAGGAATGGCTCAGCAGGTTGTTCTAGGGGTATCTTTACTCTAAAAATGAGAGTAAGCAAAAGGGTTACACGGGGGTTAACTAACCAGTGTAGTTAGTTAATATTACGACATGTAGGCTTTTTGGTTTAATCCTAGAAATTTACCAGTCAAGCATGTTACTCCATCTAAATCCATAGTACTCATCATTGAGGTCTCGAGTGATATACCAGGCCAAGTTCTAAAGTCCACTACATCACCGGCACACTCATATTTTTGTGGAATTTTAGTAAGCAATTGGAAACGGATAGGCTTAATTCTCACAAATAGACATTAAGGGTTATAGTGCGCTAGGTAATGTAACTAGTGATTTTTCACAAAAAGTTATGCTAATTTTTTTTTAAAATTTGATCCATTTTTAGGCATGTTAGCATTTTATTTGTGAAAATGAGGACAAGTACGTTCTAATTCTCCATCCCCCCACTTAAATTATACAACGTCCTCGTTGTATATACAAATAGTTAAAAAAATATGGGAAATAGAATTAGAACAAAGAAATCTCTCCTGATAATTTTGCTTCGGATGATTCTTCAATTTGAGTTCTAGAGCAAAAAGTGTGTTGAACAGCCGTCTTGAGATTTCAAGACTCTTTTTTTCCAACACTTCGAGATTTCCAGATTTATAAATACTCCACCAACGTTGTCGTTTCGTTCAGAAGGTTCCTGTATTAAGCATAAGAAAACAAGTGCAACTCCATCTCTGGTGTATTCGTTAAAATACAGTAAACTAAAACTAAAAACTGTACAGGAAGTCGATACGCCGTATCCATACCCCAGGATACGCCATATTGATACCTGTATACGCTGTATTCTCTTATATTCATAAGAGAAAGTCAAAATTACGAGCTAAAGACTAAGAGATATAGCATAGTATGCTAGGTTTAAATTTTGTAAAATGTAGTGACCTCCCTTAGGGGGAGATTGTTGGAAACAAGAAAAGTATCGGTCACTTCCAATTTGTAATAATCTTAGCCCGTAGTTTACTACATGATTAGTCTAGTAAGCTAGTCTGGCCCAAGGCCCATGGAAAGCCCGTTAAGGCCCATGGCCAGCCTTGTAATAACATATATACCCTCTCCATGCCTCAAAGAGGGTGGTTGGTTGTTTCATTTTCACATTTTTACACACTTAATATATTATCATCTTTCTCTCTCTAGAAACTTTCCAACCCACTTCTCTCTCTAGTTCTTGCATAACATTAAAGATTACTAGCATTCTTCAATTAGGAAAATGAATGACATCCCATTGCTAAGATGATTACAAGTCATGATATTAACATTTAGATTCTTGATAAAAGTTTTAGTTTTGAAAAATTTATTAGATGTATCATGACTTGTTTCCAAAAGCTTATTTGACCCTTGTGTATCAACATTTATTACATTAGGTGATGGTATGACAGACATATCCCCCGAAGGTTGCTCAATATCGATTTTATCATTATCATTGTCCGTATCCGATTTTAGATCATCGGGATAAATCACGTTAAAAGGAAATAAATCATTAAAGTATAAAACGTTTTGTTCCTTTTCATCACATTCGGACAATGATGTTTCATTATTAATTTCATCGATATGTTGAGGACTTACAATATGTTCAGTTAAGAAATCTGATTTAGACGTTAGAGCATCATTGTAAACAATGGCAGGATATTCATTCTCAAAATCTTTAAAGAAGTCTAAATCATTAAAATAACTGACCTCAGGCTTGGGTGATGGAAATGAAGGCATATTGACTTTATCATTATCATTTTCAGAATCCGTTTTCAAATTGTTGACAGAAATTATTTTATAGGAAAATGAATTTTCGTCATAAACTACCGTGTAATCTTCATCGTCGGATTCGTCAAACGATATTCTAAAGTCAATTTCATTGTCGTTAAGAGGACTTACCGAGGGTCCACACGAGGGCGTTACTTCAGACGTTAACGCGTCATTAAAGACTATAGCTGGGAATTTAGTTTCAACAGATCTGAGGTCGTGAACATCTTCATCATACCAGATCTTACCATACTTAGCAGTTTCCCAATTATACACCGTACCACGCCTAAGAGCTTTTTCATCCTCAAGCCTGATATAATCCTCTATAGTAATGTTGGGGTAGTCCATTATAACCTGTAATAAATTCGCTAGGAAAGAAAATTGTCAAATAGCTTAATACGTCGTATTTAGTAAACTGAATACGCCGTATTTATGATAGAGTCGAATAAGTTGTATTGGTTTAGAAAAATTTTATACGTCGTATCCAAGAAGATGAATATGCCGTATTGAGTATTCATGTCGGAATGTTATAGCAGGCTATAACAATGCACACAAACACACAATATGCAAAATATACAATGCAGGAAAATAAACACACAAATAAACACATAATTATGCAATTTAAACTAAACTAAAACACTAATAAATAAGAATTAAACAACTTTACTTCCTAAAAGAATCGTGGGATAAATGATTATTTGATGATATCAGATACACATCCTAAAAGAATCGTCCTTCTTCTTGACGAATAATATCGGTGCTCCACATGGCGATGAACTTGGTCAAATGAAACCCATATCCTGGAGTTCTTTGAGTTGACTTGACAAATCCTCCATTTTAGAAGGTGACAAATGATAAGGAGACATTGCAACCGGTGTTGCTTCAGGGACCAAGTCAATCCGAAATTAGATTTCTCGGGGAGGGGTTAATCCTGATAGGTCGTCAGGAAATACCTCGAAAAAGTTTCTAATTACAAAAATGTCTTTCAGTTTCTGGTCTCCAGCCTTTGCACTCATGAGATGTCTCACCTTATCTTTTGTCCTTTCTCCTAAGACTCTAAGCATTTTACTATTTGGTAGTGGAATTCTAACTACCTTCTCTTGGAAAACAATCACGGCCTTGTGCCTGGACAACCAGTCCATTCCTACAATTACATCGAAGCTCCCGTGTCGAAACGGTATCAAGTCGATATCAAATGTATGACCTGCTATCTCTAATTTGCAACCTCGAATAATCTTATTGATCTCCACTAGTTGTCCGCTAGCTATTTCAATCTCATAGCTAAAACCTAGGTTACTGGGCTCTATGTCTAACAGAAGTATGAAAGTAGTAGAAACAAAACTATAATCGGCACCGAAATCGAATAGAGTTGTAGCATAGTGATTGTTTCAAGTGAACGTACTCGTCACAATGTTTGGGTCCTAGCGAGCCTCCTCTGCTCCCAGCATGAATCCCCTTCCACGTGTCTGGTTGCCATTATTTCCACGACCTTAACCCCCATCAACAGCCAAAGATTGATTTGGAAGATTACCTACTTATCCTGGTGTTCGGTTCAACCTAGGGCATGCTGCCTTGTAATGATCAGTACTACCACATTCAAAGCACGCCTCACGAGCTGCAATCGGGTTTCTATCATTCAATAGATTTACCATCATTGGCCCCACCCTACAATCCTTAGCAAAATGCCCAAAGCAATTGCAGTTCGTATACATACGACAAGGCACCTCTGGTAGATGGTGATAGTTACAGTTTGTACATTTGGGTGCCGTACCCATGTACTCTTTCCTAACAGGGTTAGTGACTATGGCAAACACCCTCGTAATCCTAGATCTCTTATTATCGTCCCTAGCATTTCCATACCTACTAGGCTCCCCACTGTTTCCTCTCTTCTCGGTATTCTTCTTCAAAGATCCATTCCTAATTGCCTCGTCGGTTAGCATTCCAGCTTTTAGTACAACACTCTGAATTGTTATTGGCACCATTGCTGCCACCATAACAGGGATCTGAGGAGCAAGGCCATAGATGTACCTCTCAATCCTTTTGTTCTCAGGGATAACTAAATAAGGGACTAACCTAGCAAGCTCATGGATTCGATCAGTGTACGCGGCATGGACAGCCTCGACCATGGCGTGACACCAAAACTCCGTTTCCAGCTTTTGCATCTCATTGTTTAGACTGAACTCCTCTCTCGTCAAAGTCTTAAAGTCTTATCAGGTCATGCCAACTGCGGCTTCCTGACCTCTAGTCTGGACCTGGGAGTTCCACCATGTCAGTGCCTTACCGATAAATGAACCGGCAGTATACTTGACCTTCTGGTTATCTCCACAACCACTCATGTCCTGGACTGATTCCATTTTCTAAATCCAACGAGTGTAAGCTATCGCACCACCCTTCCCATCATAGTCCTTTGGGTTACATGCCATAAACTCCTTGTATGAACAAACACCTCGATTGTTGTTCACGCTAACATTCCTAACATCACTCTGGAAGTTGCTGGCGATAATTATACGCAGGTTTTGCAATTGCTGAGCGATGACCGTAGAGAATTCAAGGACTTTGTCAACGCCCCCATTCGATCCGTTACCTCGGTTACCTCCTTGACTATCTTGATCACCAGTTCGTCCACCAACTCTGCCTGTTGGTACTCCAGTTCTTCCACCTCCTCTACCAGCCCGTCCACCAGTCCTTCCACCTTGTGGTGCAGCAATTGATCGGCCTGTACTTCGTGTCGTCATCCTTGACGGAATTATCTACATGAGGGAGGATATAGGTAACATTAGGTAGGAGGGAGATTCGCATATAGACGATCCTAATACACTATAGGTCAAATTACGATCTTAAGGTGTCAACACCGATTTGGGTGAGCATGATCACCAAGTCCGCGTCGGTTATGATGCATCTATAATTACGTTGGTCACCGTACTTATATATGTATCCTTCCCCAGTTATACTCGGTATCTGGCTCACACAGCCTAGTGATTGACTTATCTAAGACGATAGATGATAATTACGTGCATAGATGAATATAAGCGGAAACCGCACACGTAGATCCTATTATCCAAACTATATGAAGGTTCTTAGGTTATAGTCTCGGCCAAACCACCTAATTCTCTATAACCTTAGCTCTGAATACCAATCTGTCACACCCCGACTAAAGTAGAAACACGAGGCGTGACGGAGGATTAATCTTCATAACACAAGATAACAATATAGAGAAATCTAAAAATGCATATCATAAATATCACGACGTCCTTCGATAACAAGTACAAAACTTAAGTTAAGACAAGTCAAAAGAACACATCACAAGTCTAAGTATTACAAAACCAAGCTCCCACGCATAGGGTAATACATGCCTTAAGAATAATCCAAAATGCTAAACTGATTTAAAGTCTCAAATGCAAATCTCTCAAGATAATGATCCATAAAGGATGCCCTAAGTCTGCTAAATCCTTTTAACTCGGATTCAATGATCATTCATGATACTCGAAAGGTCAACATAAATTTGGTGAGCTAGTAGGTTTAGAGGTAAACCCAGTTGTTGTGCTATAGTTTAAGTAGTGGACAATTGTACAATATGAAAGCTGAATGCATGCAATAGATTTAGATTCCAACATAGCAATCCTATGCTACAATAGTGTTTGATAAGTGTGATTGTAGTATTCCCAATAGATTCATAGCAGTTCAATGATACCAACCATTCGCAAATGGTCTGTGCGCTTATTGTTCTCCACACATAGGGCCTACCAGTTGGAGCTAACATAGGTCGGCAAATTGATCTTATGCACAGGTTCACATAGAACCTTGCATGAAATGATTAGTTTTGCATAACTTGTTCAAATAGTACTCATGTCATTCACATAGCAGTCATAGGCACATAGCATTGTCCAAAATGATAGTAGTTTTGCATAGTGATGAAAACATGTTCAAAATATATTTGAGTATCATTTTCCCTTGACGAAAAAGAGTTAAATAGTGGGGCTATGAGAACTCACCATAACAATAATGATAAGTAGTTGTGATTATGATCAAACAATTATATGCAACGGAATCCAAACACGACCTAATCCAGTTAATGTCCGAATGTGTTTGTACAATCCTTTAATGTTATTGGTTGGTGTGATGGTTGATGATTTAACACGAAAAAGAATAAGTTAAATTAGCGTTCTTACTGTTATGCACAATACTATTTTAGAGAAAATAGATAAGTAACCCCCAACAAGAATTTGCATAATATGAACTATTTCTGGAATACCCACTGATCTAGTTATTTGTACAAACTATAAAGAATGACCCATTTTTACATACACTAAACCATCATTTAGAAGTTTTAATAATTATAAAATTATTAAATATATTTTGTTCTTTTAGTCGTTTATTAAATTAAAAATATTATTACTATTTTGTCTTTTTTTGTTGGATTTTGAATAAGTAATTTTTATGAATATTCTAAGTATAGTGTTTTTCTAGCAATTGCGCATGACCCGTTCGTTATAAAACCTTATTTCAAGTCTTAACCTATTTTCCAACACTTCTTCAATCGATAATTTACGACACAAATGGCCAAAATACTTATTTTACATGACGTCTTATTAAAACGGTTTCCCAAACGACTATTCTATCCACTTATAATGAAATACACAGTACTAATTGTTTACACAAATCCTTTTTAAAAACCACCAGAATAATATTTTCGCTTATTAGGCCTTAATGCCTAAAGTAATACACAAAACTTGTTATTAGTTTTAAAAATCCGTATAGGCCCACAACAAAGCCCATAACAAAACCGCCCAAAAATTTTTAAGTCAAGATAATCCCAACAATAATCATAAATAAGCATGACCTCAAAAAGGTAGCAAATAAGCCGCATCTTATTTGCCCCTTATTGGGCCGAAAACCAAACAAGCCCAAAATACGCCGTATAAGCTTAAAAATAACTCGATAAGGCTACAGTACTTTTGTTAGTTACCCAAATAAGCTATAACAATAAGCTAAAAAAAAATGACGACAGTGAAAACATTACCAAACAATTTTTTGTTTCTTTTTGTGTTCGAGCCTTATAAGCCCAAAAATAAGCTCACCAAAGCTTGTAAATAAGTCAAATAAGCTATAAGCTATATTATGTAACGAATGTTATTTTATTAACACAACCACCACATTAAAATGACAAACCATTGTGTTCCCTTTCTTTTTTGTTCGTATCAAACTCACCCTTAAAGTCCCTTTTTCGTAAGTAGTAACTTTTGATGAATTATAAAAGGCACCGAACAACTATCATCTAATGCATCATTTAGATACAAAAAGGAAAGAATATTGAATAAGATGACTTACAAAAGAGGGGTTTGAAGATGAGATTAACACGAAACCGACAACCCAAACATTGTTTTTATGAACCCACGACTATTAGAATCAACCCGAAAATATTTACACCTTCATGTTCTTGAATCAAAGTTGGAAAAATGATGTGTTTTGTATGTTTGTATGGTTCAGACGTGACAAGGAAAAAGAAAGAGAGAAAATGTTTAGTGTGTGTGATATGTTTGTGAAATGAGAAGAATACAACAAAATATACATGTTCTTCCTAGACAAGACTCCTAAAAATGAGCCTTGTGGTCTCCTTGTGGTGGACAGCCTTGGTGACATCCAAGGAAGGCTTTCGATTGCTTTGTTTTGTGTCGGGTTATCTTATCGTCCATAGTTCGTGATTTTAAAAATGTGAGCCGAAAGTTTCTTGTATTTTTAACGAATGTAAAAAATGTTTATCTTACAACTTTGAATATTACAACCATAGTAATAAGTTAAATATGTTATAAATTTGATATGGACCATCTAACTTGACTTTAGCACAACGCGTTGCTTGATATTTTAAGCCGTTTACAGGACAACCTCCCTGAAATTGATCAAATATAGATATAATTATCCATAAAAGTTAAGGTTACAGTTTACAGGAAACAAAGATCTTAAGCATGAAAATAAAGCCCGAGTTAGAAAAAGAGTACCGCTCGCTAATCGGCAATTAAAGAGAATAACTGAGCTAATGCTCTGACTGAAATAGTAAAATCAAGAAGTCAAAAGACTTAAATAGAACATAATGATACTAGAAAATTCGCAAGGGTTGCATTCATCCTTCGACATCACTGGAAGGCTGACAATCTTCCTTAACATAGACCTTGTGACTTGATCTACTAGAAATCATATGCTTGACGTTCTTTGAGGAAGTTCTTGTTTATCAGAGCTTGCAGAAGTGTATCTTTGAAATTCAAAAATTTTGTTTAATGCCGTTGAATGTATCCTTAAACTTTGAGAATGAGTATGTGGCCTTGAGTATGACTCGTCATGGATTAGATACTGCCACCATCGGGATAACCTACAGATTTGGGTTAGTGACAATCAACATATATGGACGAAAGTGCTTTGACACTTCGGTCGAAGTACGTTGCAATATAACCACGGAATCCCGTTAATCATCTTATATATACTGCTTGTGAATGAGGTAACTTCAAAAGAAACTCCTTGATAGGTTATGCAAGCTCACTAGCCGTTCTTGTTACCGGAGCGTCTCAAAGCAGACAACACAGTAAGAGTGAATCTGTGAGTTACGGTCTTACTAATTGAGTCGTCAATACATGTTCAGTCTTCCCATGCCCAGATGCCTTTTTGAGGCTGCCACGATGGACATGAGATTGAAAACCTGTTTGAAAATCAGTCGACATGTTAATGAATAAATATTTTTAAACATATCGAAAGTTTCATGTTTTTCAAAAAGCATCTGTTAATTCTCATCAATACACATAGATTATATTTGTGTCTGTGCTGGACTCTTGTACATCTTGTGTTCTTGATGGAGAACAATAAGTGTATATGGAATTGTGTCCTACTTAGGTTTATTGATTGATCTCGTTGGCTCTAGACTCTACAAGTGCACTTTTGTTATTTGGTGATCAGAGGCTGGAGCGGACTGCCACCTTTTCAATATCAACGATCTCGGAATGAGAAAGCCAATAAAAGTGTGTTGATCTCCATTAGAAATGAAACAAACTTCTTTTGAGAGAAGCCTGAGTAGTTTGGATAGGTTGGGCATTGCATCATTGGGTCCATGATGACTTGTCTTCAATACCAGAATCATCATTGTGATTATCGATAAATTATGCAGTGACTATGTTTCTGCCTAAGATTGTATGGAGGACTTCTTTTTTTACACCCTTTATCCTTACATTTATTTTGTATATATATATATTGCTCAACCATCTAGCTAAACCAATAAGTCCTCATTATCACCATGTTGGGTTTGTTTTGGTGATAAGTCATGCCTTGGATAACATTTTTTCCCGTTCTTACCTTTACTCCTTTTTTTCAATCATTCCTAAGGACTTCTACTCTATCTAAAGGAGTGTCCTTGGGTAGATCCCTCTGGTTTTGGCTGGATCATGAAACATAATACCTAACCTTAACCACCTTATATCTCCTTGATAAACATCAGTTGGTCAGTCTTTGGGTATTGCCATCGAATCCATAATACATTGAAAAGTCAATCAACGTGTTTGAGAAATCATTTATTACCCATTGAGAGTTTTCTATATCACCAAAAAGCTCCCCCTATACATATGCATCATATTTTGAAAGAGTTTTGCAAATGCGAGGTCGAGAACACACTTATATTTAGAAGATCTTATCCGTTATTGAGCCGTATTGATCACATTTTAATCACTATTCTCCCCCTCAAAAATTTCATATGTGTTGACAATTTTTGACTTATCAAGTGAATTAAAATACATGTTAATGTACGTTGATCCACTTTTTAGACTAACTAATTGGGTTTATTAGCTTATTGAAAACTTGATAAATTAATAACTAACAAATAATTATCAGCTTATTTGATGGGTTTATTAGCTTATAATGATAATAACTAACAAATAAACGGAATTATACCTGAACTGTAACGGAATAACAGATTATTAAACCCTACCTAAGGATTGTTTTAAATTGGAGTGATTTGGTGGGTTGATTGGTAGTCGGTGTTTTTAATTATACGTCGTATTTAAATTGGGGCATTTTTATTACACTGGTTTTTATAAGTTGGAGGGTTAAAAGTGTAAAGGTGTTTATGAAGGGAGTTTTTTTTTGTTACTAAAATGAAAGTTGAAGGGTTAAAAGTGTAAAAATTAATAAGATGAAGGATAAAAAATTAAAGGTGTTTCCTTGTGTGATTCGAAGGTCAAACTAGCTGCTCGATTCGAACCCGATAAGGTTTTATATGGTTGGGTTGGTTTTGGGTCCAACTTAGCTTGCTGGATTTATGGGGTAAACTGAATAGCCTAGTAGGGTCGGTTTTGAGTCCTAGTTACTTTCTTATCTGGCTATTAGGTCAACCCGATAAAATATAACGATATAGTAAGAAATTTTAAATTTTTGAAAAAAAATACATTAAAAAATCTTTTTTTTAATAAGTTTACCCCAAGCGTATACAACACTTTTAATTGCTTGTTGTACTTCGTTTCATAATAAACATGAAGCACAAAAGTACAACACCAATATCATATTATATACTCCGTATAATATACAATAAGATGAGGGTGTAAGTGCATATAACGGTCGTTAAGCTTCGGGACAAAAATAAAAAAATTAATGAACAGTAAAAATAGAGGGAGTGAGCAGTACAATGTAGAATACTAATGGTCATTACTTAACTGTCGTTAAGTCACGACCGTTAACTCTTTTTTTTAAACTTTAATATTGAGGAAAATACTCAAACACAGATTTTACATAATTAGTCCCTCATGTTCGTGATTTATCCTTAAGGTTATCAAGTTACGAGAATAGTCCCTGAGTTTATCCACCAGTTGCACAGTTAGTCCTTAACGTAAAACCTCACGATCCGCAGCTTAGCACGGGCGCAAAACCTCGTTTATGTACAGATAAAGTTGGTTTAATTATGCCATATATTATTCCTTGAACAAATAGCAATCCTAGCATTATTAAACACTTGCTCCCAAGGTATAATATTCTCGTCCGATTACATTAAGAATTATGGCTTTATTTATTTTTTCTTTATCAAGTAACTTGATAACCCGATAGACCAACCCGACTTACTCGTAACCCGATAGACCTGGTTTCTTATAGGGTTGGGTTACAGGTCGATTTTTATTTTTTAACAACCCGATAGACACCACATTGATAATCCTAATTTAAAGGGTGTTTTTTTATATAAAAGTTGAAAGCGTAATAATGTAAATTTGGAGTAAGGTGTGAAAAAAAGATGAGTTATGTGCTGACTATGGGGTTGGAACCCATGAGCACTTATGAAGAAAAAGAAACATCATTGTTTTTGTTGGGAAGAAAATGTTATCAAATGGGTCAATAAGCAAAGAGTAAACACCTCCCAAGTCTTTCACCTTAACCTCTCGGGCTAATCAACTCTTTTTGTTGGGATTTTCTCATGATATCATTATATCTATCTTTTGTCAATTTGTTATGTGTAGTTCTAATAAATATTGTTTTTACGTAACTTTGTATGGAGGGACGAACCAGAACTATAAGGGAACAAGTGAACGAAAATATTCATATCATAATATGAAGGCTTTTATTTAGATTTAAGTTTATTTTGCATGTATTACTGAAGTAAGTAAACAATGACTATAAACACATATTTTTTAGATCGGATGCGGTCTGGAAAGGTGTAGTTTTTTACGAAACTAGGAAAGATAATTCCTTCATTGTGTGTATGTATAAAATTAAATGACTGACTTAGCTATATTTGGCTCTTGAAGCTTTTAGCTTAACACATACAAGAAATCAAAAGAACTTGTAGGTTTAGTTGTTGGTTTATACATAACTTTGACATCGAGTACACATAGTTACATTTGGCCACATAGTCTCAACATTATTTTGCATAAGGGATATAAACAATGTGCAACTCGTAATTTTTTTATTTTAAATTGTGGTTTTGATAACATGTCCATTTCTAAGTAAAATGTCTAAACCTCAAATGCGCTTATATTTTTTCCCTTGAAATGGTGAACTGTTATATAAACCAAAACATATAAATAGCTTACAAAGATTCATTAGGCTAGAATGGACATGCCCATTTAGTCTTAATACAGAATTGAATTCATACAACTATTATTATTTATAAAGAAGACTGTAGCTAATCACCATTCTTCTAGGCTAGAACTAATTAGAGTAAGAACTAGACCTAAGCAACCATGGAGAAACCTCACATCCTGACTACATTTCCCTCAAGTAAACACCCTACCTGAAAACATTAGTAGCCCATACTAATGTAGACAGAGGCTCTTACAAAGGGCATCATCAAGAAAGAGAGTAAAAATCCTATCCCATTGAGGATCTAAGACATAGAGCTACATTTCCAAATAACTGGCATCACTCAAATGAATAGATTTACTCAAGGATACATCCCACCTTGATTACACTTCCCATTTTACAGTCTTAGTTATTACGATAGGGAAAATTTCATCTTTTACAATTTTGTGAATCTCTTGATGAACAGAAGACGACCAATTGTGTATATCTAAAGTCATTTTTTGTTTAACAACACGTTGAAGAGTCACAATGGTACTTTTTACATCATTTAGAAATTTTCGTGCAACACTTGGTGTAATATCATCCGAAAATTCTTTATTTGGTATTGAAATTAATTTAGAAACATTGCCCATTTTGGAAGTATTTGAAAAATACAACTCTTCACGTGACTTGGCCGTTTGAGAAACAAAAACCCCCGAAAGATGATTGATCTTAGCATAATTTTCCGGTTTTATTTCTTTGTTCAATTGTTTCATTTTTAAGCGACTCTCTTGAGCAAGTTGTAGTGTCTCCACCGAATCATACACAGCATGAGGATCATGTTTTTCTAATAAAACTTTTCCATTATACAAACTCTGTTGTTTCTACTGAGCTTGCATGAGATAAAAAGGATTTTGATAACCTAAAGCCATTTTCTGTTCGGAGTGGTAAAACGAGTCTGGCTTAGGTGAAAGCATGTGCATCGTCTGAATCGATTGACCCGTTTTGACCAAAATATTATCTAATTCATTTATCTTATTCTCAAGTTGAATTTGTTTATCCAGAAGCTCGTCTTTACGTATTTGAAATCAGACTTCAACTTTTTCTTTTCTTCTTGAAGAGAAGAAATAGTTGATTTTTCTTTTGAAAGATGGTTATTTAAATTTGCAATTTCCTCATTCAAAGTCATTATAATTTTAGTAGAACTTAAGTGAAGTGCATTTATCTTTTTAGTAAGGCATTTCTCTTGATAAATAGACTTTTGATAACACCTTTCAAGTTTGTTATATTTTTCTTGACTAATTTCAAAACACTTTTCTTGATTTTATATCTAGCAAGCTTAGTGGTCAAATCAGCATTTGTTTATTTCATTTTGCGATTGACCAAGTTGACTTTCTCAACTTAAATTGCCAAATTATTATATAACGATTCAAAATAAGCACGTGTTTCCTCAACAGTTGCAGTATGTTGTTCTACTGTTCCCCCACCTTGTTCCACACTAGAAACCACAAAAATAACATTACTATCATTCTGTTGTACTTAGTGTGGTTCAGGAATAGGCTCGAGTAGTTCAGTATACTGCTCCTCTTAAATAAACATATTAAATATCTTATTATTATAACAATTTCTATATTCGTGTACCTCAGTTGATCCGTCTGAGTCATAGACAGGAGCGTTGTCAGTCTGAGTACCCGATGAAGATGCTTGCTGCAAATTAGCCATCAAAATGCAGTTTGCATTGACTTCCTCAATCTCGTCAAGATCTGCTGCAGCAACCATCAAATCAAACTCTTCAGCTTGGAGTTGAATTCCTGCCTCTTCTTATAAAGCAATTAGTAGCTTGGTTTGACTGTGTAGTTCCTAGCAAGATGAGCCAATCCTCTACAGTTGTAACACCTTATAGGATTACCATTATTCCTAATTGCATTACCCTCAGCCTGTGCTGCTACAACATTACCATTCCCATTTGTATTCTGATTAGCAATCCCCGGAACAACAATAAGCCCATTCTGATTTCCAACATTCTAAACACTCGGATTCTAAACTGCATTATGAACAACCTGATTCCCGACATTCTGTAATGCATTATACCTATTTTGATTCCCAACATTTCCTCCAACCATCAGCATCTGTCTGTCTTGACCCATATTCATACCCGGTTGTGTAATCTGCCTATTGTGTGGGTTTGATGAAATTCTTTGGTTGTTGTTGGTTGGTGTTGAGTAGTTTAGTTTGAATGCCTTAGCCATTAGAACAAGTGTCATGTTCATTGCAGTTGTAGGATCTGTAATGTCTTCGAGATTTGGCATTGGTTGTTGCATGTAGTTCGTGTTGAATGATGGTTGTGGGTTGAAGTTGTTGTTGTTGGGAAGTGGTTGTTGCATGTAGGTACTTGGTGATGGTTGATTTGGGTGAAACACTGGATAGTTGTGAGAGTTTTGAGATTGTGCCATTAATGCTAATGGATCATGTGTTTTTGCAAGTCGTTATGCTCTTAGTTTATTTACCTCCGCCTGATTGTATTTTAAGAAATCATACAATTGAGTGTAATCTACTTCATGTAAATCCTTTGTTTTATGAACAATGGTAACATGTCGTCTCCATTCTAGTTGTAAGTTGTTTAGAAACTTGAGATTGCTGGCAATCTTTTCTGGAAAGTGTTTGTTTCTTTTGAAATCATTCATTAGCTTTGAAAAACGATGATAGTAAGACTCAATCGATTCCTTATCCGTAGAAGTAAACCTTTCTGATTCATTAAACAACTTGGCCTTTTTGTCTTGAATCCCAATATCAGAACCTTTCATCATTTGCAGAACACATAACCAGATTTCCTGAGCAGTTTCACAACTATCAACAGCAACATAGATGTCTTCAGGAAGACCCATGAGAATAATCTGAATGGCTTGATCATCAGCTTCCATTTGGTTTACATCCTTTTTAGTAAGTTCATCATCAGTCTGCTCATGAAAGGTTTCAGCAACAAGAACTTCACGGTCTGGATCACATGGTTTAGGAATCATTCGTCTGACATATGGATCATTCATAATAGAGTTGTAGATTATCTTTCCATTTGGTTAACTCTTAGAATAACGAATAAGATGAGAGGACCATGGAACATAGTTATCTTTGTTAAGCATAGGAGGACGGTTTTCAAAACTGGCAGCATAAATGTCTTGTTGAGTCGACATTGCAAGGGTGATGTGAAATGATAAGTTAGGATCGTTTTAGTGATAAGTGGTTTTGATTTGCTTTTATTGAAATAAAAGAGATTAAGTCCTTGGCAATTCACAGGATTTTATAAATCTATGACTTAAACCGAGAAAAAAATAAACTTTTACGGGATTTTACTAAATCAAGAGAAACCCGTGAATGTTTAATTGTTTGAGATTAAGGTTTATTGTTGTAGAATTAATCGTCTTTTAAGTTCAAGTGTAAATTAGTAGTCCTTGATTATTAATTGTCCAAGTTTGTATTTCATGAAAATTTGTCAAAGTATGAAGTTTGTCCAAGTCATGTATCAAACCACTGTCAAGAAGGTAAGCAAACCACTGCCTATATGAGGTAAACCGCTGCCAAAAGTTTAAACCACTTCCAAGAAGTTGGTCAAACCACCGGCTATATGTTTATCAAACCGCTGGCAAAGTTGTGATCAAACCGCTGGCTATAGATTAGCAAACCGCTGGCACAAGTTCAAGTAAACCGCTGGTAAGAGTTTAGCAAACCGCTGCCAAGACAGTGACATACCGCTGCCTAAGTGAATGACAAACCGCTGGCAATAGAAAAAGAGTAAACTGATGTGTACATTAAACCGCTACCAAAGTTGTTTAACTAAACCGCTGCCTTTAGAATTCAACAAACCGCCGCTTAACTTTGTTAAGCCACTGCGGACTTTTGAATTGGACAGAGTTTCGTTTAGATAAACCTCTAAAATAGTAAACCGCTGGAACACCTATAATCAAACCATTGTTTGAAGTTGTTAAACCGCTATCACACAAAAAACTAGTAAACCGCTATTTAGGAATTGCCAAACCGCTATGAAACTATGGGACCACAGCCTAAACCGCTGCCAGTACTAGAATTCGTCCACTTGCTAACTTTCGACTTGCAAACAAAAACAAGTACACTTCTTGTTCTTTTGCTTAAATTCGGCTAGTAAACAAAACAAAGTATACTAATAAACACCAAACCGCTACCAAGAACTTACTTGACTAGATAAGCATAAACGAACCAAATAAGCTACATGGAGATTCATTTAAGCTAGGAATAAGCTACAAATAAGTCAAGAGTAAATAAGGTACACTTGGATGATTCAAAACAACAACAAAAACCTTGTCACTTATGAATTTTCTATGCGTTTTGTACCAAAACTTTCGAACAAAAAAGAAAAACTAAATAAGCTATGTTTGATTCTTAATAAGCCGTTTGTAAGCACACAATAAGCTGGAAAGCTAATGCTTAAACACGCTTAAGAATCAAGACACAAATAAAGATGATAAGTCGTGGCTTATAAGAGAGAAACAAGGACGAAATAAGCTAGAAGAAGTAAACCAAGAACACTAATCATCCTAGCTCTGATGCCATATGATAACCATATCAAAACATATACCCATACATGAAATACTTGAGGATTCTAGAGAGAGATAGATGTTTAGAGAGATAAAGAACTAGAGAGAAAATGGTTACTTCACATAGATAGAAAATGAGCAACACCGAGCAACACCCTCTCCACACTTAAAGAGGTCTTTATATAGTAGTCTTTGGCCAACCATAGGTTTGGTGGGCTTCCATGGACCGGGCTTGAGATCTAATGGACTTTAAGCCCGCGACTTAGATCCAATTATCTTATATGAATTCCTGTAAACTACGTTTTTCTATACAAGGCTCGGGACTATATAATGACCATCACTTTACATAAAAACACGGCTAACAATTTCTTAACATGAAAATGGAAATATTTTCTACATTTGGGAAGATTATTTCCATTGATGGTTAATCCTTATTTTGTCTTATTGATTAGTATAACTAGTTTATAATTAATCAAGTATTTATTTAAAATCATTTGATTAGATATTGTTTATGCAAATGATTAATTTTGA
>BQNB010099703.1:0-24868 GCA_026074375.1 Tanacetum coccineum | reverse complement strand
CTCATAAGATCACCAATAAGCTGTCCCAGCTTATTGCGAGCTTATTTGCTTATTATGGGCCCGTTAAAGGGCTAGAAGGCCCATTAGGGGTTCGGATGGTCTCTAGATAGGATGGAAGCCCTATGCGAAGCAAAATGAGCAATTCAAATTATGATTAAGCCCGAGTGGCTTATTAATAAGCCGCGGCTTATAAATAAGCCCTCGTTGGGCCTTGTTGGGCTCGACTTGAGGCCCGATAGGGGTTTTAGCCTTTTTGGTTGATTCCCTTTGGGTCCGTTTGCCATATCAAGGCTTACCAAGTCTACTTAGTTTATGGGAGCTTCTTAATAAGCTGTCTTAAGCTTATCGTGAGCTTATGTCTTTATTAAGGCTCGTTAACGGGTTAGAAAGCCCATTAAGGGTTTCCGTTTGGTTTCAATCGTAATGCACGGCCTAGGTTGATTAATTTAGCACTCGTTTAGGTTCATTAGTCGTGTTTCCACACATGCATTTATTCTATGGGCTCGTGTATTCATTTCCAAGTCGTATCACTATGTTTCAAGTAAGTGTTTACGTATAGAACCTTTGCGTGACTAGGTAAAACGAGCCCATGACCACGATGACCCTTATTGTGTATTTAAGCGAGTGTTTAGAGCTCGACTTGACATTTCACCCCGTTTTTATACTCGTTTGCACCACCCATGGCCATATATATTTAACATACGCGTGTAAACCATGCATGGGTCGGGCCATGCATGTTTGTGTCCATGCTAACGTGACTTTATAACTAGTAAACAAGGTGATAATTATAATACGAGTGGTGTAGTGACTTACAAGAGTCCGAGTCTCCTTGATGGTAACTTTAGACGTAAACCCGACTTGTTACACCCAAACGTGTATAATGTTAAGCTTCAAAGCTTGGTATACCCGACCCTTAGCTCGCGTACTCTCCTTAACAACCTTGTACGTGACCTTAGAGGTTTTCTTAAGTCCTTAGTGACCCAAGTGGGTCGTGTATGGTTCGGCTTTAGCGAATGACGATTGATTAAAGGGTAAAGTGATTGTTTTAGCTTTGAGAGAGTTTAAGGGTTTGTGAAAATGTATTATGTGAGTTAGGGAGTGATATTTATAGGCAAGTGAGCTTAGTTACACCCTTTAGTCCTAAACCAAGCCAAACCGTGCCCTAGGAGGTGGTTTAGAGGACTTCTAGTTTGATCACACATGGTTTTGAGTTAAACCACCTTAGTACATGTATTAATTAGGTAGTTGAGGTACAAGATTGTGTTAGATTAGGCAAATCTTATGAGCTTGTGTTCTCTTCTTGTGAGATCGCGGCATAAGGAGATCCAAAGCAAAGAAATGGGTTATTACCCAATGTGTCAAGCATCATTAGGGAACCATTAGGACAAGAATTAATTACCTAGCATATGTACATGTACTTAAAGATCAAGAATAGAGATTTGCTAGTTAATAAATCCACATGGGACGATTTTTATGTGAGTTCACTTGTCACATTCGGCATTAAGGTGATATAAACACAAGACTTGATTAAGTTTTGTGTTTAGGCTCTCAAAGTGGGTATTGGTTTGAGTCTAGGTATGTCTAGGTATTTCCGGGGTGCGTCCAAATGTATTTTATCGCGAAACGTAACCCTTTTACGTGACCAATAAAAATAAAATACGCAAAGTACATAATTATTCTCAAAATAATTATTCCTTACTTGGTTGATGTAAACCTTAATTTATTTGGTGACCGTTTACATTCATTGATTATTTCTAGTCTACGCGGTTTAGCTTAAAAGTAAATATTAAAAGTAAACGCGTATCGAACTAAAATAAATGGTGATCATTAATATAGTCGTACAATGACATGAAAATGAGAAATGTTACAGTCTCCACCCGTTAAAAGAGCTTTGTCCTCAAAGCTTAAGACCTTGTAGTAGATGACGAAGCCCGGTTTGTGAAGAGTTGTGGGTATTTTTGTTTGAACGAATCTTCCGCTTCCCAGGTGAATTCCAGGGCCCACCTAGAGTTCCAGCGAACCTTAACAGTGGTATCCGCTCGCTTCAATCGTTTGATTTTCCTTTCCATGATATTCAAGAGGGCTCGTCACAAACTGGAGCTTTATTGTCATATATGAATTCCTCTAACGGCATGACTAACGTTCATCGGCATAACATTTCTTCAGAATTTGTTACCCATGAAAGGTGTGGTGAACTCTGCTCAAAAATCTTGAGGAAGTTCCAGCCTGTAGGCAACCTTTCCAACCTTTGCTAATACTTTGAAAGGTCCGACGTATCTCGGGTTCAGCTTGCCCCGCTTACCGAACCGTACGACTCCTTTCCAGGGTGAGACCTTGAGCATAACTCTGTCTCCAACTTCGAACTTCATCGGCTTCGCTTCCGATCAGCGTAGCTCTTTTGTCGATCTTGTGCCGCTATGATCTTTGCTTGGATTCAAGACATTCTTTTCTGTCGTTATATTGGATTAAACTTGGAACAGTCAGTTGGGCTTCCCCAACCTCGTCCCAGCATATGGTGATCGGACATTTATCGACCATTAAAGTGCTTAACATTGGGGGCGGCCTTTATGCTAGCGTGATAATTTTGTTATATGAAACTCGGCAATGGCAAAGTTTAACCCAGCCCTTGCAAAATCCAATATAAGCAAGCACGTAGCTGTCTCGAGTGTTTGGATGGGTTCTCTCGCTCTGGCCGTGTTTCTGGTTGATACGCAGTGACTCATGCTAATATCCGTACCCAAAGCTTTTGAAATGGATTTCCAGAAATTCGGAAGTGAATCTCCCCATCTCGATCACAGATAAATTGAGGCAGGTATCCGTGTCTTGCCACTATCCTGTTCAAGTCAACCTTGCAATTTATCCAACGGATCATTATCCCGTATGGCAGAAGTGAGCAAGATTTTGTAAGTCGATCCACCAATCACCCAGATGGTGTCGAAACCTTGGACGACTATGGGAGTTTGGTGTAAAAATCCATTGTTTTGTTTTCCCATTCCACTCAGGTATTTCTGGGTTGTAATAGCCAATCCTGTATGGCTTTGAGTTCGCCTTGGACCCTTGCAATGTAGGCATTTGTAAATCGTGGCAATGTCAGACTTCATGTTCGGCCACAAAATAATTCTTTTACATCTTGGTACATCTTTTATGTAACCGGGATGGATAGAATATTTGACTTGTGGGACTCGGGGCGATAATCACGGATCTTAAGTCTCCATAGCAAGGTATCCAACTCCTGCTGTGTAAGCATAGTGTCCCATCGGCACGCGGTTCCAGTCTTTCCTTGGGTATATCCCTTCGGATCATACCTCCTACATCTTCATTCACGATGTTCTCTGGTTTCTGGGCTTCGATCTGAGCTTCTAGTATTCGTTTGGGAAGATCCAAACCAATTGTCATAACTAAGGCCCGAACCCGCAATGGCTCAACCCGTTCTTTACGGCTCAGCGCGTCGGCCACTACGTTTGCTTTCCCTGGATGATAACGAATATTCAAAATCGTAGTAAATAGTACTTATAGCCAACGGGTTGTCTCATGTTAAGCTCCTTCTGATCTTTTTTTATATCTTTTTTAGAGAAATGTGTTGTAGGCTTTTATGGTCGGTGAATACGGTGCATCTGGTTCCGTATAGATAGTGTCTCCATATCTTTAGAGCAAACACTACCGATCCAAGTTCTAAATCGTGAGTGGTGTAGTTCTTCTCGTGAACTTTTAACTGTCGAGAAGCATAGGCAATCACCTTCTCTCTCTGCATTAACACCGCACCTAAGCCTTTGTGTGACGCATCACAGTATACCACGAAGTCTTCGCTCCCTTCAGGTAAAGCCAGAATCGGGGCGCTGCACAACTTCTGCTTTATCAACTGGAAGGCGTTCCTCTTCCTTTTATCACAATCGACCTGATTCCTTTCTGAGTAAGTTTCGTCTTGACTTAGCAATCTTCGGAAAATCATTCAATGAACCTTCGATAGTAACAGCAAGACCTAGAAATTGGGGATTCTCGTGGTGTCTTTGGATGATGCCAATCCTTGATAGCTATATCTTGGCCGGGTACCACATGTATGCCTCTTACTATCAATGACGTGTCGTAAGAAATTGTACTTCGGAATCAAAATTCAACTTTTTTGAAAACTTTGCGTACAACTGTCATCCTCCTTAAGCAATTCCAAAATTGTTTTAAGGTGTTCTTCATGCTCTCTTTCGTCTTTTGAATAAATAAGTATATCATCGATGAAGACGATTACGAACTTATCCAGGTAAGGTTTGCACACTCGGTTCATGAGGTCCATGAATACTGCAGGTGCGTTTGTCAGTCCAAATGGCATAACCTGGAACTCGTAATGGCCATACCGAGTTCGAAATGCCGTCTTCGGGACGTCTTGTTCTCGTACTCTAAGCTGGTGATATCCGGATCTCAGATCTATCTTCGAGTAAATACTGGATCCTTGAAGTTGATCAAACAAATCATCGATCCTCGGAAGTGGATAACGATTCTTTACCGTCAGTTTGTTCAACTCGCGGTAGTCGATGCACATCCTGAACGAACCGTCCTTCTTTTTGACAAATAAGACCGGGGCTCCCCAGGGTGAGGAACTAGGCCTTATGAAACCTTTGTCAGAAAGCTCTTGTAATTGTTCTGATAGTTCCTTCATTTCGGATGGGGCCAATCGATATGGTGCTCGAGCTACGGGAGCAGCTCCTGGAACTAAGTCGATTTGAAATTCCACCGGTCGAGCTGGAGGCAGACCGGGCAAGTCCTCGGGAAATACTTCCGGGAAATCTCGGACGATTGGTACGTCCTCTATTTGTTTCCTCTCCGACTTGTCCTCCTCCCTCTTGGCGGATATCTGTGCCAAAAAGACCTGGCATCCATTTGCCATGTATTCTTGAGCTTTAGAACATGAGATAACTGTCAACCGGGATTCTCTCCCGTTGCTACTTTCGTTTCCGCAAAACGTCAAGGTTTCATTCCCGTAGGGAACTTGAACAAGTTTCTCATCGCATATGATCACAGCGTGATATCTTCTTAACCAGTCCATTCCGATAATGACATCGAAACTACCCAATTCTACCGGCATTAGATCTATGTTGAACGGATGGTCTAAGAAATTTAATGTGCAACCTCGTACAATTGTGTCTATCTTGACTAGTTTCCCATCGGCTAATTCGACATCATAACAGTTTTCTAGTGAAGTTGGGGCGATGTTAATCAAGGAACTAAATGCAGTGGATATAAAACTTCTTTCGGCACCTAGTGTCGAATAAGTTAGATGCCATAGGTGGTTATTAAGAGGAACTGTCCCCGTGACGACATTCGCATCAGGGTTACCCTGGTGCATTTCCCCTCTTTTAAGCATTCACCAACTGCATAAACCCATCCGTTGTGCATTCCATTTCCCACAATTTCTTCTTTAAGTTTTGGACAATCTCTCTCTGATAGTGTCTGATTGCTCACACTCAAAACAGTTCCCTTGGGAGTTGCCACATTGCCCTTTTGTGATGTTAGCAACATTTGTGTTGCCAGTACTTATGCAATCGCGAGCAAAGTGCCACTATTATTTGTTGCACTATGTGGGCACCTCTGGGTGGCAAAGGCCTTGTGGTGGAGATGGCACTTGTTGCACTTGGGCAGGGATCCACCATACGGCTTCCTTTCGCCTGTCCCCATGTTGTAGATTTTGGCGACATTCTGGCCTCTTGAAAGGTTGTTGCTGGTGATTTTGGTTGTTTCTAGATGAGTCATCAGCCTTCCTTTTGTTGTCAGATTGCCTTTCAGCATAGGTGAGGAGTTTCCGATCCATCAAGTCATTGGCCAACTCAATAATCTCATCCAATGTTTGGTTTGGCGTCCTTGAGTTCCCATTCTATGTTGTTCAGAAGTCACTGAGTTAATGGATCGATTTCTCGGGTTTCATTGGCAACCAAACTTGGTATTATCAGGTTACTCTTTGGATAACGTTCAGTATATGCTGAATGTCGTTTCCCCTGACACTTCAGGTTCCATAGCTTCTATTCTAGCTTCTTGATTTCACCTTGTGGACAATACTTGTCCGTCATCTTTTTCTTGAGTACTTCCCAAGTCATGGCATATGCTTCTGGACCTAGAGTCCTTAACTGACCATTCCACCAAGTCAAAGCAGCACCTAACAGAGTGCAGGTGGCAAACTTTACTTGGTTTTCAACAGCACAACCACTGATATTGAAGACTGATTCCATCTTTTCAATCCATCGAGTTAAACCGACCACTCCTTCAGCCCCTTTGAAGTTCAAAGGTTGGCACTTCATGAAATCCGCGTAGAAACAAGGACGCGTGGTTTGCAGTTCCTTCGAGTTGTCTCCGTTAGGAACTGTGACTTCCTCCCATGGGGCGTTTCGCAAGAGAGTTTGGTCGATCATTGCTTGGATGGATTCGGGGGTCATGTTGTTTGGGTTGGTGTTGTTGACAGGGGTATTTGGTCCTCCTCTGGTTGTAGGTGCCATGATTTGTCTAGATCACAAAAGACAAAACATGAGGTTATATAACAGAATATAATTATACATAGATGAGATAATCCACACAAGAGAAGTATATAGTACAAAGTAACACATCCATTTCATTCATAACTTTGAAAATTTTACATGAAATAGTCGTCTGAATACACATAGTACAATACAAAAGATCTAAGGCTATGCTAGCGGGGAAAACCCCTAATACTTAGCATGCCTGTACAAATGTCCTAGCAAAATACAATATCATAAATCACTAGATGTGACTGTCGGCGTCCCCAGAAGCCTCCTGGTGATCTGGAATCCTAGCCTCGGGTCCCGACTGTCTAGCTATCCTCCGCTGCTCTCGCAGTGCTAACAACTCAGCCTGCATGTCACTCATCTCTCGCCTCATATCTCTGATGACTCGGAGAGTCTCTACCATCTGGTCCTGGCGTCTACGATCTGTCTCTCGAAGCGCCGCTATCTCAGTCTGCTGCATATGAAAACGAGTCTCGTGTACCTGATGTTGTGTCTGAATGAGAGTACTCTGCAGCTGTAGCTGTGTCTGGTGTGCCTGTAGATAGGTCTCATGTGCATACACATGATCACGATGGGTCTGAAGCTCCTGATGAGTTGCCTGACCCAATCCTATCGAATGAGCCCAAGCCTCTCGGGAAGCATAGGCCTCCTCCTCCACCATCCATACGGTCTCCTGGAGAGTCATCCTATCCCCCATAAGTAAGTCGACCCGCTGCGAGTTCATCTCGACTCGCTGTGATATACGAGACCTACCATCCTGAGCATCCTCTAGTAGGGCATACAAGTCCTGTGTATCCCGCTCATGGAGCTCAGCAAGTCCTACGACTCTAGTGTTGACCTCTCCCACGGTCATAGGTGCTATCTCTGGAATTGCCTCTGCCGGATCTACCCAAGTATCCCTAATCCCGTATCCCACATCTCTAATCCCATGTCGCCTCTTCTCAGCATCTACCGTGCTAACAAACCCATAATCTATCCCTTGACCTCTATAGCAGGTTTCAGTGGAACTCTCTCGATCTCATATCTGGAGATATAGTGACATATGCAACCTCTTCGGGAGGCATGCTCAGACTGGGAATATCATTCCCCTACGATCAACAGGTGATGGTATGGATAGAGATGGTGGTAGTGGTGGTAATGAAGGTGGTGGTAATGCGGCAGTAACTGCATCAATGAGAGCCTGGGTGGATGCTATCCTGAGTGCCTGGTTTTGGGTTAGACACCCAGATGATGGTGGTAAAGGTGGTGAATGTGCAGGTGGAGCCATGCACCTAGCAAGGCGCTCCCCTGCAGAGGGTGGTGATAGTGATATAGGTGGTGATGGTGATGGAGTAGTCATGGCCAGAAGTCTCTCAACTTCTGCCTCTGATGGAAGGGTTACAGAAGCTTGGGGTCGGACAGTAATCCTAGCCCCAACAGTAATGTCAGTGGAGGGTGGTGGTATAACAGGCTCTGTTCCCTCAGGTGGGGAAACAGGCCCATCAGCAGGTACGACGGTAGAGTCAGCCGGAGCTAAGTGCTCCTCCTCCTCCTCCTCGTCCTCGTCATCCTCCTCGTCCTCATCCTCGTCTCTGGCGTCATCCCCAGATGAGTCGTCGTCATCATCATCTCCATCATATCCATCATCTCCATCATCTCCCCCGTCCATAGGATAGTCAACCGGTCCATCCTCTGTCTTATCATCCTCGTACTCCTCCGGATCCTCCTCGGGATCCGACTCAGTAATGTATCCAGGTGACTCAGCAGTGGGTGAATCAACAGGTGGTAATGGCTGTTCCTCAGCCGGAAACTCATGGTCATCCTCTAAGGGTATGTACTCGGGGTATATAGGCTCCGGTACGTAGTCAGGGTCATGCGCCTGTATGAACATAGGCTCACGCTCATCCTCGTCCTGAGGAACTGGTAGTATCTGTGGACCTAGTATGTAATCTGGTGACGGTGGGGCTACTGGCTGTAGCGGGAGTCCGTCGTATCCTAGTACGATGACCCGTGGTATGTCTCCCTCCGATACTTCCTCATACTCGGCTCCCCAGAAAGTTCTTTTTTTTTTTTTTTTTTTTGTTTTTTTTTTTTTTTTTTTTTTTATTTTTTATTTTTTTTTTTTTTTTTTTTTTTTTTATTGTTTTTTTTTTTTTTTTTTCTTTGTTTTTGTATTTATTTTTTTTTTTATTTTTTTTTTTTTTTTGCCGGGCTCAGAGTCGGAGTAGACGGAAGTGTAGGTAACATCAGACGTCGCTGAAGACATGGTTACTGCAAAAAGTAAAATAACTTATATAAGTATCTCTTATAAGAAAATTCGATATGATATGTAAGGCTTTAATAATAAAGTCCTTATAGTAATATACGTAATATCATTTATATACACGTATATTAATCAGGTAAGCACTTAGTACCCTACTAATGCTTTAGCAATGCATGTCATATAAATATATATGCGCTAGAAGTAAACAAGTAATGCATGTATGTCCCTCACAAATCCCATTTGTGAAAACAGTTTTGAAATGGTTATAGTCCCAGGGGACAAAACTTTTGACCTGTTTTCTACACTTGGCTCTGATACCAATCTGTAACACCCTCAAATTCTGAGTATGCAGCGGAATATTGACATATCGAGGCGTTACAATTATGGGTCAATAGCACAAGATCAGAGAACGACTACTAAACGTGTCGTTTGAAAAAAAATACCATTGGATTACACAATAATATTGTTTGTTAACATTAGCTCATGGCTTTCAATGGTTAACCTAAACTATATTAACAGATTCGGTTTATAACAATTGTCCCAAAGTGTAATAAGACCCCAAATCTTAAGTGTTGGACTCTTCAATTATTGACTCCATGTATCGACGCACTCGTGCCTTATTGACCTGAAAAACATGGCTTTAAAAACGTCAAACATAAAGTTGGTGAATTCATAGGTTTATGTAATTCAATTGGTAGGACCGCAAGATTTCCAAGTGTATGATTAAGCAACAGATGCAAACATCATAAAAAGTAATTACGTTTCCTAAGCTCATGACACCGAAGCTAGACATGTATGAATGCAAATATAAATTTGCCACAAGTGTCCGTGAATGATGTGGCTAACCTGAACATCCAATTCGACATGGTATGCGTTTCGTTCCCGGTGATAGTAATCACCGAACGGGGATTCAGTCAAACCCCTAATAGAATCTATCAATAACATTCGCGCCGCACAAATGTAATTCCCAACCACATCTATGCAATTAACATGTTTCATTATCTTGGACATAAAGAGGGTTATAGTACTTAGGCCAAAAATCGTTAATAATGACATATAAATGTACATGCGTCCAGTTTGTAAAAACAAAGCATGTTATTCACCCCAAGGATGTAAAATCTTTTAAGATAATTGTAAAACATGGGCTATGAAAGCACCTTAGCGTGAGTTCCTGAATGGATAACAAGTATCAAGTAAGCTAGTGAATCACCACCGTTAAGTACCTAAGGAAGTATGTTCAAGTCATTAGATTTACACATTTAAAACTAAGCTCATTGTATAAACTAAATCCCATTTTAAGTTTATATATATATATACCGTTATCACTTGTGTGGTGACACACAAGATCATTGTATTTATAGTTTCGATGGTTCTCGAGAAACGTGTAATCATTATTTAATAAATAATATAATTTATTAACTTGTTATTAAACCCGTTCGATGTCCGAACCTCTTACGGTTCGACCGACGTGTTAAGTGTTTTACTTATTCACTTTTATTTCGCAAACGTACCGTATGGTCTTTTTTAGTTGTTACACTTTAGTCCCTATAAAGTAATAACATTTACGCTTTAACTTTCTAGTTGCGAGAAAGTCATAACTAGTCCTTTAATTTACGAATTTTACAACTTTGGTCCTTATGGTTTTATAGTTGTTGAAAAGTAATGAGTTTTAATCTTATACTTTTCGGTTAATTACAATATCAGTCCCTGGAGTTATAGAAATACAAGGTATGATAAATTAAGTCCCTTAGGTTTCGGCATTTTACGGTTTTTGTCCCCGGCTTTGCAAAAATTCCATTTTACTCCGAATCTATCCCAACAAGTGGCGTTTTCTTTATTAAGCTCGTTTAAATTTACAAAAAGAGTTTCGGTGGAAAAATAAGCTCATCGAGCTTATTTTGGCTTAACGGGCCTTATTGGGCCCGTTAAGGTCCGTTTGGCTTATTAAAGGCCCGTTATAGATTTTATAAGTCTAGATGCCCACAATAAGTTCGCGTGAGTTGGTTAGGCTTATAGAAGCTCGTCGGTTATTGAGCTTATTTAGAGCTTATTGGGCTTACGGCCACAATTAGCTTAACCGGATAGAAACAAATGGTTTCTTAGGCATTTTAGTTATTTTCATTTGTTTAAACTTAAGCGAGGTTTTTTCTGTCCGTGTTTAGTTATTAAAATAAGCTAATAAGCTTTTGAGTTTGGGCCGGTTTGGGCCGGTTGAGGCCCGATAAGGGTATTTAAGGTTTTAGACTTCTCCTAATGCTTTTCCAACTTGTATTTCTGCGAATTAATGTTTCCTTTTCAGCTTTATTCCAAATAAGCCGAATAAGCTATTTAGAACCTTTGTTGGGCCGGTCTTGGGCCCGTTAAGGCTCGGTAAGGTTTGAAAGTTTTTCGTTGGGTCCATTAGGGTCCGTTAAGTATATTTATGTCTAATAAGCACTTGGAAGGCCGGTGTGCTTATTTAGCTTATCCGATAAGCTAATAAGCACACGGTTTGGGCCTATTGGGCTCGATAGTGACCCGGTAAGGTTCTAGGGGTCGGGGCTCGGCCCATTGGCATCATTTGGGTTTGTTAAGCCGATTAAGCCCTCATAAGGTCACAATAGACTACGCGAGTTTATGTGAGCTTATTTGCTTGTTAGGGCTCGTAAATGGGCTAGGAGGCCCATTAAGGGTCCGTTTGGTCTTAAAAGAAATACGAAAGGTTCGCCTATGTTGTTATGCCTATACTAAGCTTATTAAGCTGTGCATAAGCACACGAATAAGCTGTGGGAGCTTATCGTGGCTTATGGGCCTTGCATTGGGCTTGCGTTGGGTTGCGTAGCCCGCTAAGGGTTCGGACGGTTTATTCGTGAATTATGGTGCGTGTTAAACGTCTAATCCAAAACGAAAGCGGTTTAACATTGTCTAATCAGTGACTTGTTGGACATGGAGCGTCCATAACCTTGTATACCGTACCCAAGCCAGTTGTTAAGTTTTCTATGAAAGTTTACGTTATAGATATCTTAGATTTCATGCCTAGGGGTTATTGTTCATGGTTGAAGTCACTAGTTGTCCCTACCCTCATTGCACGTGTGTTACGAGCCTTGGCCCCACAAAATGAAAGTCATACGCCTATACTAGCACGCACCCTTTAAAACATATACGCGACATACGCTTAAAAAATTCAAAAGGAAAAGGATACTATGAAACGAATTTGTTATTGTGACTTACAAGGGTCCTATAGCTTTAGATTGAGGAGGGAGCGTAGTGTAACAATTCCTAGCTCGTTATAACCCCTTGTGTGACCACCTTAGTGCTTTATATGTTCGAAGCCAGGAAATGAGATGTGTTTGTTGCGGTTTGTATCCCGTTAAGAGAAGAGTGGAGTGTTTGAGAGTTGCCAAGTGTATTAAGGTGAGTTGTGAATGTGTATTTATAGGCACTAAGCCTTGTTAACTTTCCTAGTCACATAAACAAACTAAACCGAGCTAGAGGGGGGGCGGTTTTTAGGATTTCTAGTTGATTACTCATGGTTTTATGCTAAACCACTCTAGTACAAGTTTTAATGACTTAGGAGATGTACACGTTTGCTTAGTAGCAAATCTCTTGGGTTTGTGTTCTTTCTTGTTGGTTCGCGGCACAAAGAGGGCAAGAGAAGCAAGGTGGTTATTATCCATTGTGTCAAGTAACATTAGGGGACCATTAGGACATAACTTAATTGCCTAGAACAATGTACCATTGTTACTTTTAGGTTTATTAAGGAGATTTGCTAGAAGTTAAATCACAAGGACGATTTTTAGTGAGGTTACTTGCCAATTTCGGTTACCAAGTGATATTAAACATCAAGAACTTGATTAGTTTTGTGTTTAAGGTTTAAAGTGGGTATTGGTTTGAGTCTAGGTAAGTCTAGGTATTTCCGGAGTGTGTCTAAACGGATTTTATTGCGAAACTGTAACCCTTTTACGTGACCAATAAACAAATTAAAATACGCAAGTGCATATTAATGTTACACATAATTATTCCTTAATTGGTTGATGTAACCTTAATTGATTTGGTGATCGTTTCATTCATTGATTATTTCTAGGTCTACGCGGTTTAGCTTAAAGGGAAATATTAAAAGTAAACGCGTATCGAACTAAATAAATGGTGATCATAATATAGTGTACAATACTGAAATTGAGAAATGTTACATAAGTCGACGCGGTTTATGTGTTTTAGGCCATAAAAAAACAAGGTTTGTTATGTTGGGCCATAAACATAATGGGTTTAGTTGTACGGAAGAACTAGACATCTAGCTTAGTTGTGGAAAATTAATGTAAGCATTGGTATTATGGTTTTCTCGCTGAAAGGGAGGCTTGTTGATTAGTGAAGTAACTCTCGGAGTTGGATACTCGGGAGTGGGAGTAGAGCGAGAGAGCTTCGTGGATCCGGAACAGTATAATCACCGTGTCGGTTTGCATTTTCTTTTACCTTTCGCTTTACTTATTTCTTTACATTTACCGCTTTACTTTTATACTTGCATTGTGCTCATAATTGTGTGAATGGTTGTGTATATCTTGTTAGTTATGGTTGTGTATTCTCTTTGTGTAAATATTGTGAGTATGAATTGTATTGTTTGTATATGTGTTTAGCTATTATAATACCATATTATCAAAAACTTCTCATATTGCTCTGTCAAACTTGATTGGTGTTTTGATACAAAAGATTAGTATGAATAACCTCTTCCGGAGGCGCAGTAGTTCCATAAGCAGGCGGCCCCTGATATATCTTGGGGCCCCCATATTATATGGGACCGACAGTAGAAGTGTGATGTATATTTGATTTAAGTTTTTAATGGAATAGTATTCACCCCCCCCCCCCCCTCTACGGTTTTCACAATTGGTATCAGAGCCACGTCGCTCTAGTTTTCAAAACAAATAGTTTTTAAAATAGAGTACGATCCATGTATCAAATTACCCATGAAGGGGGATTAAATATGAAAAGTGTTTTGTTGTTTGATTCGTACTAGTTTTGTTATTAAATATACTTCGTATACTAGCTTGATTTTTTTTTCTCAAAAGTACTTGGAAGTGTCAACTTATATTTGTCTAAGTCGTAAGAGTAGAAATGATGTCTAAAACACGAAATTTATGTGCTGGAACAACTTTTTAAAGTCTTATGTTCCACAGTCAAGTCACCAAATGAGTTTGAATAAAAAACGTATTTTTGGGTCTCTGGTGGCGGTCTCATAATTGTTTGGGCGCCCCCCTAATATATCTGGGGCCGTCACCTTTATGGGGGCCGTCTATTTGTTTCAGTAGAATTTAGCAAACTTCAAAAAATCATATAAAATCAACCGTAAGTCTGTAGAAGTCGTGCCACCCGCCATTTCGAAGATAATTGAGTCTATTTTCATTTAAAAATAGTTCCAAGTATTCTTTCTAAACCTAAATAAGTCAGAAATGCAAAATATTATATAGTGGTCAAAACTTTGAGTTTCGTTTTAATGTAAAACTTGTATTTTATATTTTCCTTTGAGTCGGGCATTTCTAATTGATATATCTTTGAAAATAGTGTATTTGTCCTTTTAAAATATTGATCTTACTTAATTTTTAAAATGGAGAGGAACTATTTTTTTCTTTCAAATCAAATCAAGCTAAGTATACATCGTTGTATAATCCTAATACACAAAACAACGACGAATATCCTTATGTGTATGCTAGATGATTATGTGTGTTTACTTTGAATGTTAAACTTGGGTTAATAAGATATTAATAAATAATCATTACTATTGTATAATTGAGCTAATTATATATATAAACACTTGCGCCATGTAATCATTATAGTTACTGATTTTTTCGATTAACCTAATAGGAATTACGCTAGATTCTTGCGTTAAGTTGCAAAATTGTTTTATGCCATATAAGCGTTTCCGACACTAACTGATTAAACTGTTGAACATCTCGATTCATTGGTAAGCCGTTGGCCAAGTCTGGCTGATGCCATGACGCAAGCCTTTGGCGCCATCATACCGAAAGCTATAAAGGAAAATTAGATGAAAAGTGCACTACACTAAGAATGTTTAAAAGGAGGCCAAAAATTCGCATTAAATGTATTTTCTATACTCTTTTTTCTTATTTAATATAGTCTCAAAGCCAAAGCCGACATTTGGTTAAAAATCGAGTGAACTATAATTTGTCTAAAAATCTAACTACACTCATCGATTCTAGCATACATTGCCGATATATCTTCGTCTATAAATGACCTATTTACCCATAAGTTTAACCATAAGTTTCTTTTTAAAAAAACACTTACGAAAATATACTAGTGAAAACTAATAGTTGGAAACCCGTGGGTATATATTAATCTATAAATCACCTATAAAAAAATTCCTATTGATCATTACCATAAAAATGTGACACGGGTAAATTTTGGGTATATATTTAGCCACAAGTTGCCCATGAAAAAATACCCACAAGAAAATACACGTGGGTAATTTATGGGTAAATAAATGTTCACACGACATTACTCACAATTTTTACCCACGGTAACCCAATTTATGGGTATTTTGTGGGAAAATTTTTAATACGAATAAATTTCTCACAAATTACCCACAAAAATAAACTTAATGGGTAAATGTGTGGGTAAGTTTGTGGGAAGTTCGTGAGTACTTTTTGTTAGCTTTTAAAATGGACAGACGTGGCTAATCCGTGGGTCATCTATAGGTAAATACCCACGAATCAACGTCCATGGCTAATTTTTGTGGGTATTCAACAGAATTCTTGTAGTGAATATGCATCAGATCATTACTCATACTTGTGTAAATGATGTCATATTGAGTCTACTTGTCCAATAGTTGTGTTTTGAATATTTGGCAAATATATGCATAAAATACACAATGAAGTAGGATCGACGACTTGAATGTTTTGTCCAAAATATTCAAGTAATTTACTTTGCAATGCAATTGGTAAAGTCGTCATCTCCGAAAAGCCAATCATAAGAAAATGCACAACATATGTAACTTTGCTCAAACAATTTAAAAGCACAACTCAAAACTCAAATTATTCTATCATCAAAACTTTCTCTTACTTTGCCAAATAAGCATAATATCTCTTCTTCACCACATGAGAACCATTTAACCATCTAAGGTTAGGACTGGTTAGGACTAGGAAGAATTGAACATATTTCACAAACCATTATCTTGCTTTCTTTCAATAAGTGATCGTAAGAGGATTTCGAATATGAATATGATTATTATTCAAATGATAATCAATCTCATCATTCAATCTAATTACAAAATTAGAATATGAACATGAAATCGAGACTAGGATTTATCTAGATCATGAAAATATCAATCAAATGACCATAGATATTTTTCCGTGTCTACATGTTTAACCATCCTCGGTTATTACATGAAATCACGAAGTCGATTGCAAGACAACAAGATTAGTCATCAAATTGCAACTCACACTTGCAATGAAGATGTTTCATTGAGTCTAAAGTGTTCAAATGTTTATGTTATTAGCTATGGTCAAATTATACATGCTAAACTTAACACACTCTAAGTAGGATTGACTACTTATGAATTTCCATCAGGAAGCTCATAAGTACTCTAACTTGATAAGAAAAGTATTGGATGTCCCTCCGAAAACTCAAATTGAGAACTCTTATAACTTATATAAGCTTCTCCTAATAACCTAATATCAACACCATCTCCCAAATAATAAGAAAATGATCCTTGCCCAAATTTGGCACCTCCCTGATCGATGGATCCTTCGTCCTAAATTCATCTTCGGTTTAGGTATATCCGCCCTATGGCATTAGATTTAAAACATCTTCCTCTTGTGAATCACTTGCTTAAAAGTCCAACATACATGTAACTAACCTTTAATAAATCATCATTATTTCTACAAAGAAACATTCACAAGATCTATTAAGGTAAATAACCTTAATTGGATTTCTTTCATAAAAGACATGCAAAGGTGCATTCTTTGAACACTCTCATTGTAGAGCATTACACATTGTCACTCTTAAGCATACTCCTAGGTCCTAGATGACTCATTCTCTCTTATACATACAACAACTTGCTTGCTCTCTCATTTAACCTTAGAATTCCACACATCTTGATTAGGATTATGCGAACCGAAATTAAAGCATGTTAGTTGAGTCATGTTAGGCCCTCTATGAAAAGATAATACAAATTTTATCTTTACTACACTTCATTAGGCAAATATAGGAATTATATTTTGTCTAACATGAGAATGACTACTAGAGAATCTATTGCACTAGAAATTCAATTTGACCTAATGGTTGAATTGCTTCTAAGAGTGAAGTTGGGTTCATGGTATAACCCATAAAAATGGTCATGTTTAGCCTGAATTGAGCACCACTAGTGATAGTCTCATATTCATTCTCTAATTTGATTAAATGACTCTTCCTAAATATGCCTAATGATAGTCTACATCGATAAACTTTGTATCTCATTAGGAGTGCACACTAAGCAAGTAGAAATTAAATTTCTCCTTAGTCAATCTAGACAACATGCACCTCACATATGTGCTTTGAAGCATCAAGATGATAACTTGCTCCCGTCTGATGCAATTATATGACTTCATGATTATTTTGATGCTCAACGATTAATTGCATATCTATTAAATGCATGTCTATTATAAAGGCGTTTGTCTTTTTCTATCAATTTAGATAAAATATCTCTTAGTTTATCTAAATAACACATGCTCCTAAATGCTAAATGCTAAATGCTAACATGTTTTACATGATGATTACATCTAAAATTATCATGTTTGTTTGCGTCATCTTACATGACTTACATGTTAATTGTGCACCTACACTATGTTAGGTTGATGTATGACAAATAAGGTTTAGATGTCATACAATCTTACACATTTATCTTGTTGATTATTGTGTTGATGCATGCCTAGATAAACTTGCATGCTTATATCTATATGTCTTATACATCTATGTATATATTTTCTCACACTAGAATATCTTTCTTCGCGTCCGGGTCAATGATCTAAATTTTCAAAAGAGTCATAAAATGGTCTTAAATCTTCTAGAGTCTTCCTTCACACATTTCCTTAATCATCGTCTCCCTTTCTTCCAAATAATCTACTCTTTGTCACAGAAAAGTTAGATGCAAATCTAATACCCTTCCAAGTAGGTTTGACAACTTAAATATTTCATCTGAGATATTCAAGTTTCTTTAAGTTGCAATCGTAAACGTTAAAGATCATATCCGAAAATCCCTATTCAAGCCTTTTAACAACAACGCGTCACTTAAATGATCGAATGCAACCTAAATGAACATAGGTCGTATAAGCACTAATCGCTTTGGATTAATAAAATCATATACTAAGTTAAGTTAATTCTTCATACTATCGTTCGGGCTAGTATAAATTTTAAGAGTTCCATGTAGTGACGTATGAGGAGCTAGGACACTTTAAATCGTAAATCCAACAACTCGTCGATACGCACACCGAAGAAGGGCCTATATGAACTCCTAGTTATATAGGTACTTTTGATAACACATATAATTCTATATAGCTTCATCACCGTCTAATCGTTTTTATGAAATCATATTTATAAAGTAAAAACATTTATAATTACGCCTTTAGCAAAACTGACCTAACTTATCGTGTTAAAGTCCGTTTCTCGTGTTTCTTACGTCCATGTTTTCGTATTAAGTCGAGTTATCAACAAATGACATTTTCATATTTTTAGTCCCCTGATGAACAGTACTTTTACTGTTCACGCCAGTTATAAAGTTATTTTTTATAGTTTTAGTTATCGTAAAACCCGTAAACGTCGTATTTTATTCGTTATAGCTCCGTTTTTAGCGATTCTTTCGAGCACGTTCTCGTAATTGAAAGTTCTATATATTTATGAGGTTTACAATAAAATTTATGTTTCTGGAGAATAGTAAACTTTTATAAAATTAGTATTTAAAAGTATTTATTGTCGTTAAAACTGCGTTTAATTCATAACTCCTTAGTTTTAATTGAAAAATTACGAGTTCTTATTATTTTGGTATCTAAAAATATTTTACTACAATATGTGAAAAAATACTAAACTTTATGTTTTAGAGTATTTTTAACTTGCTTTTATAAAGTTTATTTTATAAACCGGTATTAAAGTAATCATGTTTTTATCGTAACTTCTTCGGTTTTATATGTTTTTCGAGAGTCTTACCTTTTTGAGAATTCGTCATGAGACGTTTATTTTTTTTTAATATGTCAAACCCAACTGTTTGGATTTCGAATCAAACAGCCTTTTGAGTACCATAGTATATATTTATATATTTATATTTTTATATTTTATATATATTTTATATATATATATTTATATATAATTTTTAACTATTTTTCTATTTGTTTAACTTGTTTTATTATACTTTTCAAGAAGTAAATTTCCACAAGTTCTTAATAACTCATTATATATATGTTATATATTAGTAATGTCCTTAGGTCCATGATTTGTTTTTGTCCAAGATAAACAAGTTCCTAAACTTTAAATAAAATCTTAAATTCCTTGAGTAACTTTTATGTAATAACTTTATACCTTAAACATTTTCCATCTTTTAAACCAAATGTTAATACATACTTATTTTCCTTTTTATCATGGTTTTTCTATCCATAACATTAGATAAAGTGTACAAATTGATAATTCACAAAGTAAAAAACTCCTTTTATATGTTCAAAAGTCCTCAATGGTATGTTTCTTGCTATATATAGAACTTACATATGCATAAAAACTCATGAAATGAAAAGATAACAGGCTTTTCTAGACATAACTTATGAGGAATGATGATGATGAGGAATACGTGCTAATCCTTGTTTAGACTTTAAACCCAAGCTATGCATACTTGAAAACACTAGTTTTTTCTAGAAAACCCTAAATCTGGCAAAACTTTATTCTATATCTTTTAAATGGCTCTAACCAAGTCTTGGAACATCTTGGAGTTGATCCTTTGGTAATGTTGTGTGTTTGTGTGTTTTGCTTTTAGAAAATTAGGTATTGGATTCTTTAATGGGTGGTTTTGTTTGCGAGGCTATTGTTTTGAGAGCAAATGGGAGAGTTTTTGTTGTTTTGTTACTAAGTGTATAAGACGTGTTGCATGCTTTCTATGTGTACTATAGCATCGTATATGAGCTAGGATGGTCAAAAGTTTGCAATAGTGGTCAAGACAAGACTGAGTGGTTCTTAAGGTAAGACCTTATGGGTCTAGGTATGGTCAAATAGGTTGATAGTGACTTAAATCACTAGTCATGATAGGAGTCTTGTTGACGCCATATTGCACATGCACTGGTTAAATTATTGTGTCTTTGTGTTCCCTAAGATATGGACATAATCCCATGAAATCAAGGTAAGACCTTTGACTAGCTAGTTTCTTGATAAAAGAAAGTATAAGTATAGGTAAAGTGATCAGTCTTATATTTAATGTATACTTTGCAAATCGTATAAGTCTTGTTTATTTATTTATATATGGGGCGTCCCATTTATATAAGTGTGGTAAAGTTTTATAAACTTTGGTCATTGAAAATAGAAATAAGCATTTGTTGAAGCGTAGATTAATTAACGTGGTTCCGGGTATGCCTAAACGTTATCTATTCAAAACGTAATAAAATTTTAGAACCAATAAAAATAAATTGAACATGGTTATTATTTATCCTCAAATTAATACTACTTAACCTTGCTTATGTAAACATTTATTGTTTGATGCGTTTACATTGAAAGCTAATATATTAGCGTACGCGATTTACTTAACGTTTAGACGATTTAAAGGAAATACGCGTACAATACTAAGATTACATTGTGGATTTATCGACAGACGTCAATGACCTAAAACACGGGGGGTGTTATTGTCTCCCCGTTAAGTGAGCCTTGTCTCATGGTTAAAGACGCGGCAACTGATGACGGTTTGGGTCATTGTGGAACAGATTGTGGGTATTTCTTCTCGGAAGGGATCCTTGCCGTTCCTATGTAAACTCAGTACCTGCTTGGTGTTCCATCGAACCTTGACTAATGAATGGGTTCGCTTCAAACATTTAAATTCACGGTCCATGAATGCTTTCAACGGGTTCATCAACAAACTAAAAGTTTAGTACAAAATGAATTGTCCATCCAACGGAACATTGGATAACGGTTCGTCGGCATAGCCATTTTTTCAAATTGGATACATGAATGCATTTGAGAACCTGCTATAACTTTCTAGGAAGTCAAGCTTGTATGCAACGCCTCCAACATTTTTCTATCACCTTAAAAGTCCAACATATTAGGATTTTGCCTTCCCCCGTTTGCCAAAACTACGACCCTTTCCAAGGCCAAAAACTTTGAGCAAAACATTATCCCCAAATTAGAAATCCATCGGGCTTACACTTTAGATCGGCTTCAGCTCTTTGCCTTCATGGGCGGCTTGCATCCTTTGCTTGATTTGGAGATCTTTTCGGTCGTTTTCTCTGATTTAGTTCTGGAACCGAGGATAGGCTTTCCCAACTCTCGGTCTAACAAACAGGTGTGACACGACACTTTTGACCATAAAGTGCTTCAAAATGGTGTGCATTATTGTAGCGTGGTAAACTCTTGTCTAATATGAAAATCGACAAACAAAAAATGGTTTGAACCCAACTTTTCAAGTCGATCACGCAAGCCGTAGCATATCCTCGAGAGTTTGATAGTTCTCTCACTTATGCCGTTCTATTTGTTGGATGGTACTCAATTACTCATATCCAGATTTGTACCCAAACGCGGTTTCTGAAGTGTCTCCAGAAATGGATTGCGAACCTCGGGTCGCGATTCACAAAATGATTGAAACAGGTATTACCATGTCTTCGTAACAAAACCTCCTTAGGTTACATTCTTGCAAGTATTATACCATAGGGATCAGTCTCTCTCATCGGTACAAAGATAGCCAGACTTAGTGAGTCAGTCAACAATCACCCAAATGGTGTCGTAGCCTTGCGACGACTTAGGAAGCTTAGTGACAAAATCCATAGTGATGTTGTCCTATTTCCATTCAGGTTTCTTGGGTTGTACCAACAATCCTGATGGCCTTTGATGTTCATCCTTGACCTTAGCATAAGTCAAACACTTGCTAACATAGGTGGTGATGTTTGCCTTCATATTCCGCCACCAATATAGCTTCTTCATATCTTGGTACATCTTGTCGGAACAGGTAGATAGAGTTTTTGGACTTGTGGTTACTCGTTGCATTAATCTGTCCTCAAGTCGCCATAACTTGGTAACCAACTCCTTCCATTGAGGCATAGAGTTCCATTCCGCACGAAGGTTCAAACTTTTTCTGTCCTAATAGCCTTTGGATTTTTTAGCGTTGTCAACCAAACATTCCTCCATATCTTTCGTTCTTGAGGTTCTCTAGATTCCGAGCTTCAGTCTGAGCATTCAAAATTTGTTTAGGAAGATCCAAGCCAATGGTCATGACTAAGGCTCGAACTCTTAATGGTTGATCTCTCTCCTTCCTGCTTAAAGCATCAGCAACAACGTTTGCCTTTCCTGGGTGATATCGAAATCTTCCAATCGTAATAATTGAGCAATCTTTCCCAACCAAAGTCGTTGCCTCAATGTTCAATTCCTGTTAAGGAATGTGTTGTAGAGCTTTATGATGCAGTGGACACTGTGCACTTGGGTTCCATATAGGTAGTGCCTCAAAATCTTGAGAGCGTATACACTACCGCTCCAAGCTCCAATTATGAGTATATAGTTCTTCTCATGAATTCTTAGTTGGCGTGTTATAGAAATCACTTTTCTCTTTGCATCTTAATACCAGCGCCCAAACCCTTCTTTGAAGCATCGCATTATGCGATAAAATCTTCGCTTCCTTCAGGTAAGGCTAGGATTGGTGCACTGCACAACTTCTGCTTCAACAGTTGAAAAGCTGCTTCTTGTTTATCACCTCACTCAAACTTGACCTTCTTCTGAGTGAGCGGTCAGATGGTTTGGCGATCTTCGAAAACCCTTCATTGAATCTTCGATAAATACCCAGCAAGACCTAAAAATAAACGAATCTCAAGTGGGGCAACTTAGGAGTTGCCCAATCTGTACTTGGATTGCTCTGGCGGGGATCCGACGTGAATTCCCTCACTATCAACAACGAGTGACTAGGAACTATACTTTAGGAATAAAATTCACACTTGGAAAAATTTAATACAACTCTTCTTTCTTATGGCAATTCTAAAGATTAGCTTAAGGTGATCTTGCGCTCTTGCTTGTTCTTTGATTATATGCAGAATTTGTCAAATAAAGACTATACGAATTTATCCAAATATGGTTTGCACATCGGATTACTTAAGGTCCATGAATATGCAGGTGTGTTGTCAATACAAACGGCATATTGAAATTCATAATGGCCATAACGGGTTCTAAAAGCGGTCTTCGAAATGTCTTCTTCTCGAACCCTCAGTTGGTGATAACCTGTCACTTAGGTCGTTCTTAGTGATAGACCACTCGACCCTTAGAGTCTGATCAAAATAATATCATTTGGAAGTGGATAACGGTTCTTCACCGTTAGCTTGTTCAATTCCCAATAATCAATGCACATCCGAAATGATCCGTCTTTCTTCTTAACAAACAAGACTGGAGCTCCCCAGGGTGAGGAACTAGGTCTTATAAAGCCTTTGTCAGATAATTCTTTTAGTTGCTCTGACAACTCTTTCATTTCAGAAGGTGCCAATCGATAAGGTACCATGCGTACAGTGTGCGGCACCAGGTTATCCAAATCAATTTGAAATTCCACTTGTCGAGTCGGAGGGAGGGACCCGGCAAGTCCTTAGGAATGACTTCAGGAATAATCTGGAAACTATTGGTACATCCTCAAAGTCGCTTTCCTTCGATTGTCTTCAACATTCATTTGTAGTGTCATGTGCCCAACAAACGACTGGACATCCTTTTTGCATTTATTTCTTGTGTTTTGGAGTACGAAGATAATGTGCAGAGAGCTTGTGTCCCGGTTGCTTCCGTCACCTTGTTTGATCAATTATGTTTCATTTCCCAGGGGATACAAAACGATCTTCTCGGCACACACATGATTGCGTTGATTGGTACTTTTGCCAACCAATCCATACCAATTATGCTCGAAACTGCCAAGTTTCTAACGGGCGTAATTTATGTTGAATGCGGGGTGGTCCAGTATATTTTATGTGCAACCTCCTAAGGATAGTGGTTTACCCAATTATTCTCCGTCAGCCCGTCAGCTAGTTCGACATCATAATAGTGATCTAAGGTAGATGGCGTGATATCCATTTAGGAACTAAATGCAGTAGACAGAAAACTCCTATCGGCACCAATATCAAATAATATAGAAGCATAACGGTTGTTGAGAAGGAACGTACCCGTTACGATATTGGAATCTGGGTTTGTCCCTACATGTCCCACCACATACACTTTGGCTGGAGCCTTGTCATTACCAACTTGATTTCCACAGTTTTTGTTGTTCTTCAGCTTTGGGCATTCCCTCTTGAAGTGTCCTTGAACTCCACACTCGAAGCAAGTAGGTTTCTGGCCTGACCCAGTGCCCCTCTGATTGTTAGCATTGTTGGCATTTCCCGCACTCCTACAGTCACGAGTAAAATGGCCAAATTTGTTGCATTTGTGGCATTTTGTAGCACACGAACCATCGTGGTGATAGTTACATTTTGAGCATAGGGGTTTGGATCCCCCATATTGTTTTTTATCACCCGATCCTACAGTATAAGCCCTGCCAGTGTTCTGCCTCTTGTTCTGTTGTTGTTGGTTTTGATTGTTTCGGGAAGTGTTTTCAAACTTCCTTTTGTTCTCAGCCTGTCTTTCAGCAATGATGATGACTTTCTTATCCATTAGTTCAGTGGCCATTTCAACAGCCTCTTGCATGGGTTTCGGCTTTGATGCTACAATGTTTCCATGGATCATGTCGGGTAATCCGCCGACGTACCTTTCAATCTTGTCAAGTTCCTTCGGAAACATCCTAACACACAGCAGTGCTAGTTCCTAGAACTCACATGAGTACCCTTTACTTTTAAATTCCATAATTCAGCCTGGAGCTTTTTCATCTCATTCCTCGGACAGTACTTGTCAGTCATCTTCTTTCTCAGATCGGCCCAAGTTATTGCATATGCAGCATCATGACTGACAGTCATAACATGGGAATTCCACCATG
>BQNB010099702.1:1773-24868 GCA_026074375.1 Tanacetum coccineum | reverse complement strand
ATTTGGCAGTTTTTGTCTGTTTTTGGTCATTTAAGCTCGTTTTTAGAGATAAAAGATATGTGTAATTAAGCACTTATCAGTCACCCAGTGTTATATCTAGCATAGGTTAGCTCGTAGTCTTAGTTTTAATCGTTTAGTTACCGTACGACTTATGGTGTTGGGTCGGGTCTTTACCCACTTGTTAGCCCACTCCATGGCCTATTTAGGGATACCAAACTCTTGTATAAATACCCCTTTCCAGCAAAGGGAAGGGGTTGGATGTTCATTTTATCACAAACACACACTAAGTGATTTTCTCTCTCTAGAACTCCCACTTTCTCTCTCTAGACAATTTGACCAAACATTAATCCTCGGCTTGTGTTATGATATCCAATATACTACATAGTCCAAATATATGTTGATGACATTATATTCGGATCAACTTGTCAAGAAATGTGTGATGACTTTGCCAAGATCATGCATGATGACTTTGCCAAGATCATGCATGATGAGTTTGAAATGAGTATGATAGGGGAACTAAATTTTTTCTTAGGATTACAAATAAAACAATTAGATGATGGAATATTTTTTAATCAATCAAAATATATTAAGGAAATACTTAAGAAATTTAGACTAGAAGACTCTAAGCCAATAAAAACCCCTATGTCTACGGAAATCAAACTCACAAGAGACGAAGAAGGTGAGTCCATAGATAATACTAAATATAGAGGCATGATAGGTAGTTTATTATACTTAACGGCAAGTAGAACCGATATCATGTTTAGTATTTGCCTTTGTGCACGCTTTCAAGAGGATCCCAAAACCTCTCACCTAGAAGTGGTTAAACGTATCTTCTGATACATTAAAGGCACTACACATTTAGGATTATTATATCCTAAGGGATCCGGCATAGAAACAATAGTATATGCGGATTCGGATCATGCGGGAGATTACGTAGATCGCATGAGCACTAGTGGTGTTTGCACGTTTATGGGATGTTGCCTAACATCTTGGTTTTCGAAGAAGCAAACCGCTCTTGCCATCTCCACAACCGAAGCAGAATATGTAAGCGCTGGAAAGGCATGTCAACAAGCTCTATGGATGAAACAAGCTCTCATAGACTATGGCGTTAGGTTAGACGACATTCCAATAATGTGTGATAATAAAGGGGCTATAGACTTAAGTAAGAATCCCGTTCAACACTCACAAACAAAACACATTGAAATTCGTCATCACTTCCTTCACGATAATGTTCAAAAAGGGAATATCTCTATAGAAAAGGTCTCATCGGAAGACAACATAGTCGATATTCTAACTAAACCACTTAAACGTGAGCCATTTAACTACTTACGTCTAGGTCTAGGAATGATGGAACAAATTGATTAAGTTTTCGGCATAATAAAGAAATGATCAATAAATTGTTTGTCAAAAATCTGAGAAAAATTTTCTCAACAGGTGGCGGCCCCCTTAATTTTAAGGGGACCACCCAGACATTAAGGGGACCACCCACCTGACTGACTAAAAAATGTTTTTCCTCTCTGTGTCTAGGTTTCTATTTTACACAAAAACACAAGATTAGGAAAAGTCTATAAGCAAACTTTTACAAATTCTTCTATCTGATCTTCTTACAACTAGGAGCCACATAAAAAATCAAGTTTCACAATTATTAAGATATGCTAAGACACATTTTTTTCACATATGCATAATGATTGCCTACTGTTGTGAAAATTAAAGTAAACTAATGAGATATTTTTTGCGACAATCTGGTTAACAAAATTAAATCAAGGAGCAATTAGATTATTCCTAGGTTTGCATTTCTTAGTGTTGAAATAATCGCTACTTCCACATATTGTCGCATTTAGCCCATCACTAGTACTTGTACCATAAGTTTTAGTCATTTCATAACTTAGGCCCTCTTGACAAAAAAATCTTTGTGCTATCTATAACTTGTTACTATTTTTATATATGTTATTCATTTTTTTTGGATTCTCAATTCATAATATATAGTTCAATTAAGGTTGATATAGTTTTGGTCTTACATCATGTCAAAGTTACATAGAATGTTGAATGCCTAAATGTTATGTGTTAAAAACTAAATGCCATAAAAGAGATGAACTTCTGCTGCAAACTGTCCACCAAAACAGAAACCCTCACACAAAATATTGAGAATCTGTTGAATCCTATGTATGCTGGCCCCCATAATTCATAAAGGGCGACCCCTATAATTTCAAGACCAGCTTAATTAAGGGGACCGGCCTAGGCAAACATAGGGAAAACAATATTTTTCTTTTCTTTTTAACCAAACACCCTCTAGACTTAGCTACTGTTTCCCTAAATTCACAATCATTCTGATTTAATCTTTGCATGTTCATTTGATCCCAATTTTAAACCTTCTTCAACTATAAATACATCTCATTCATCATCATCACAATCATCCCCACAATGACATCGTCCTACGCAAACCCACCATCGAAACCATCAGGTTGCCAAAATGAGTGTGAAACAATTAAGAGGAAGAAACCAAACATTTGCAACACATCAAATGTCCAATACAACTTCACCAATACCAAAACCACTCACTCCTCAATCTGAACACACACACACACACCATCACCCTAAACAAGCCTTACCAAATCCTTACATAAGGAACCTCCACTTCACCACAAGTTTGTCTTACAGCCTCCTCTTCCCTCTCACCCATTCAACTCACCATATTGCTCACACTCAAGCTCCACCTTAAAGTAAACAACCAACTCAACACACACTACCTCTTATCTCTAAGAAGAAAAGCTAGTTGATGACATTAATTAACTACAAGACCTATCAAACCTCTTAGCCATGCGCGAGCGAGCGCGCCGAGCGCGCGCGCACAAAACAACATTCCTTCATCACCTACTCTCCAAACTTACCACACACCCTCAACAATCAACCAAGTTGAAACCCATGTTGGTATTGCCCTTGTGCAATCTTCACCCAAAAACCATTCCTTGCATTAAAAGTCAGAATATCAATTGAGGATGAATTCCTCCTCACACGACCTCATCCACCAACCTAGAGTTCAAAGAGGATTCCCCTTCCACAACCGCCTCCTCTCTAAACTCCCAACTAACTAATCTTATATTGCCTTCAAATAATCGTTAAATCCCTTTTGTAACGCACAGCAAGTCAACAATACTTCTAAAGCAATTTAGGATTTTTCGTTATGTAATAATAGCTCTAAAGCATATTTGTTTTTCTATTTAAGTAAGATGAGAGAGAGATACTCATTACACACTTGTCTTAAAAGAATGAATTATTATTTTTGCTTTATGTCTTTGCTTGCACTTGTCATATTTTTCCATCTTTCTTTCACATGTTTAGAAATAATTGTATTATTCTAACTTAAATTATTGTAGCCAAGAAACCATGAATCCGATTCCCTTGGAGTGCCCTCGAAACGAGTGGAACATACCATCCAAGGGGGGAACATTTATCTATCATTTTTAACTAAGCAATTCCTCGACGTGTCTTTTGAGATTTGTACAAAAAGGTAGAAATGACATGAACTCACTAAATATTGATTAAAAATAATTTATCCATTTAATGATTTTAAATTGTTTGTAATCATCAAAAAGGGGAGATTGTTGAAAAAAAATATAATGAGCCTAAAAACAATACTAATACATTGTTCACATCTTAGTTTAATAATCATAAACACATTAAAACGTTCAACGTAAAATGAAACGAAAATAAGTCATCTAAGTAAGTAAATACTCATTTCAAACAAATACAATCACTTAAAGGTATGAATAAATAAATGCTTCATGTATTTTATGATCAAAAGGAAATTATGTATTCAACCACCACACACGTTTATTTTTATTTTTTTTTAATAAAAAAAAATGTTGTAAACCTTTATAAACAATTACAAAACATTTTCTACCATTAAAAGAAATGTTTTATTCAAAAACAAAATATTTGAAATTCAAATTTTCGGACCTAAAACGGCTAGAAAAGTTCTAGAAAATTCCCTCTACACAAAAGACAAACTGAGGAAGCCCTAGTCTTGGGCGGCCCCTTTAAATACACGGCCGCCCCCCTAAAAATTAAGGGTACCGCCCACCTATTTAAGGGGACCGCCCCTAGGTAGACGCTCCCCCAGTTTGTCATATAAATACTGGACTTTTTCCCACAATTTTCGTCACCTTTGCACTCAAGTCTTTCTGTTCTAAAACTGCCCACGCATCTCATCAAAATCCTTTGATCATTTAATCATAAAGCTTTGTTTCCAAGTGATCCAAGCTTAATTCCTCAAGTGCAAGAGAAGAATACTTCCATCCTCAAGTGAAGAAGTATTACACCTTTGTGTGTTGTTGTAATCTTATTGCATCCATATCATAACTTGTAAATCTTTTGTAAATTCTTGTATTATGGTGTAGTAGCTAGATCTGGCGATCTTTGTAAGTCTAGATAATCGTGGTGATCTTACTAAGTAGTGTTAGTTAGTTATGGCATAAGTAGTGTGGTGAAGTGAAGTTATGTGAACTTGTAGATGACTTGAAGTTGTTGAAGAAGCTGTGAAGTTTGCGAAGTCGTGAAAGTTGTGTTGTGATAGATAGTTTAAGCTAAGATTAGAACTCTACCCATATAGCTTTGTGAACGCAAATCGGTGTAGGCAACGTTGTGTACGGTTTTGCCTCCACCAATAAGGGAGCTTGAATGACATAAGTGAAGAAAACTTCGCGAGTTAGGTTCACGTGAGTGGAGTAGGGCGAAGAGGTGCTTCGTTACGAACACTATAGGATCCGCAAGCGTTTATGGGTTTGATTGTTTCTTACTCTTATCTCTTGTCTTGCAATACTCCTCTACTATTAATATCAATTGTTTAGATAAATATATTGTTCATATTTTGCAAGTGTTGAGTTCACATAAATTCAAATCTAGAATTTCTTTCAAACACTTCAAAACCTTTAATTAAAAAGCGGTAAACTATTCAACCCCCCTTCTAGTTTTCCACAAGTCTATCCTATACTCCTGCATTTCTGAAAACAGTCCCAATCATCTTGGGAGGTATTTATCCAGGTGCAGTGGATTAATCCCAACTATCCTAAAACATATCTAATAATCTAAAAAATAATAACCCTCTTTGAAAGAGTTTTCCTGAGCTTTTTAATTAATATTAAGTGAACACACAGTACGATGACCGACTTAGTTCCACATCCAGGTAAAGGATTAGTACAATCCTCCCTAGTACCCATTGGATCCCATATTGACTAGATAATCTAACTATGGGGAAAGTTAGGTCCAAACCACCTGTACTACCAAAACCCAGGGTTACATAATAGTCAAGGAATATCTAATGAAACCATAATCTAACAGGAAACAATCATAACAAAAGTAACTACTTAACTATACCAGCACTTTAAGTGCTTAGCCGCTCATGGTAATGGAAACACAGCAAGAAATAGAAGAAATCATAGATTGAAAACTCATAATTCTTATAATATTCATATTTGAACGATTAAATACAAAAAGTAAGTAAAGTGTGATCTCCCTTGGACTCCAGGTGGAATTCTTTAAAGGTTGGAAGCCTTTGTCGCCTCTCCAATTATTTGTGCAGGAAGTGATATCAGAATAGCTTTAATGAGGCCTCTATTTATAGGTATTGAACCTGTTACGGTGCAACCAATATAGGTGTTACGCCGTAACCATCATACACGACATTCCATATTTAAGCAGTTGTTACAGCGTAACCAGATATGGTGTTACGCCATAACTTTCAAATAACTTCCATATTTACGTGATCTTCATTCCATATTTGTAGATCTTCATGGTTACGGCGTAACTGGATAAGGTGTTACGTCGTAACTCTAACTTTGTCAAGATTTCCTTCCAAATATATAGTTACGGCGTAACTAGATATGGTGTTACGCCGTAACATTGTCCTTGATCTTTGTACTTGCTTAATATATGTTATAGTGTAACCATTTTTGGTGTTACGCCGTAACATTCTTCAGAATTTACACCTTAAGTCCTTTTTCCCTTGTTTCTTGTCATTTTCCTGCATTTCACCTGAAAACTACAGAATGTTAGAAAATATCTCGTTTTCGAGTATTAGTGAAACATTTGCAGGTAATATAGGGGGTATTTTGCCACCAAAAAATATTAAATATTTGATGTTATTAGATAACAAATTATTATACATTATTTGTTAGCATTACTTACCCCTGAAATTTCCAGACAACTGATCGTTGAAAATCAATATATATAATACGTATAATATATAAGTATAAAGAAAATTACTAATAATCCTTGAGGACAAAGATTAGTAGCAATTTCTACACAAAAATATTATTCGTAAGACCGATAAGTGATTACCGGGTCGTTTTCCCAAAGATTTAAGAAATTGAGACCTCGTTTGTTATTTGGACAATGAATTGAATTGGTTCAAATATGATTTGTTTTCTAAGATCCTAATAGCGAGCAAATAAAGGGACAATTAAACCTAACTAAAATAACGGGAAATTAAAGTTTAACTAAAAATGCAATTCGGGAATCCTAAATGGGACCTAAAAATCCTAAATCAACAAAATTAAGTCCTACAATGATCTTTTTGGATTATATAAATCTTAACTAACTAAAAAGCTAGGGCAAAGAAAACTAGACCAAAAACGAAAGAGTTTTAAGCTAAAAATCACTAAAAATATAAACGGGATTCAATCTTGTTCTTTAAAAAAAACAAATTTTGCAATTTTAACCCTACAGAAGCAAATCTATTTTTCCTAGGTTCTAAATGTTAAAAGAAAATTTTCTAAAAAAGAATTATATTTTTTTGACTTTTTTATAATTTTTTATGAATTAAAAACGATTTTAATGAAAATTAAATATAAAAAATACTAAACTATTTATAAAAAAACTGGAAAAATTACGAAAAATAGATTGAATGGTGAGGAATCTAGGAAAATTAAGCTCGTGAAAACAGCTTATCGAATAAGCTGTGAAATAAGCCAAAACAGCTTATTATACAAAAGAGCTCAAAATGTGTATAAGTATTAACTAAATGAATACTCTAACGGATGAGCTATTGTAGCACAATGGTTTGAGCTATTGTAGCCCATGACTTTCCTTTTTCCATTTTTTTTATTTTTGAAAACTTATAAAAGCAAAGATGTAAAAAAACTGAAAATTTACAACTTTAATAAAAGAAACTATTTTTGAAACCCACTCAATAAGCTGGAAAAGGCTTTAAAAGAAAACAGAAATGACACTTGACTTATTTTACTTTTTCAAAACTTAAGCAAACTAAAAGCTAAATAAGCTAAGGCAAGGATCAAATAAGCTACTACTACCCAACCACTACACTAATGAACATATATGAATCAATGAGATAAGCACAAAGAGACAAGCAAAAGCCAAGAAATCAAAATAACACTTATTAAAACTGAAAATCCAAACAGACAGCATGGCAACTTTGAGCTATTTTTTAGCAAAACAATGGATCCTTATGGATAATTAGACTAGTACCCTCTAGAAAGCTTAAACTTAAGCTACTTAAAACCAGTATTTAAAATTAATTTGAAAATCAATATGAACATTAAAAAGACTAATGAAAATCTCGATGCAGGAGAGAGTGACTAATTTTTAAGTTATTGGAATTTTATAAAAGAACAAAGTACTAATATTTACAACCAAAAAACAATACACATAATAAACTAATTGAGCTAAAATAAGCCATATTCTATCTATATTGACCTATAAACTACTAGTGTGCTGAAAATCAAGTCCTAATATCTAAATTTACCATCTGAAATTTAAGCTATATAAAGGTTGTTTTTTTAATTATGCTGTTGATGCACTTTGCACAAAAGTGAAATAAATCCAAATTCTAACAAGTGAAAACTAAGAGACTTAGTTTCTATACACTAAAAACACCAAAATGAGAGCAACAGAGGTAATGAATTCAACTAGAAACCAAAACAACTAAAAATGATTACACTACTTAATCTAGGCTTAACAGATTCTAACTACTACTATAATTTTTATTAAAAAAACTTGATTAAAACTACAAACAACTCTAAATCCTATCTCATAAACCTAGTTATTAGATTTAAAATGGATCCAAAAGGCCAGATGGCTTATGATAGTACTAACTCTAGTTAGTACTGTCAATAGCCAAACACCCCTTTAAAACCTTAAATCCCATATTAAGTTTATAAAAATGAGATTCAAAGCACAAAAATCAAATAACAGATAGTAGCAAGCTATAATCAAACTCAATAAACAGATTAAAATAATCAAATAAGACACAATGAAAAGCTGCAAGCTAATGCCATATTTTTGGATTTTTTAACAGATTTTATAAAATAACAAGCAAACTATAATCTAAGCTATTTAAAGACCATATTAAGCATTAAATGATTAAAATAAGCAGATACTAAAACATACAAATAACATAACAATATTAGATGAAGCAGATTAACAGCTATAGTATAAATTTAAAGCTAAGAATGTAAAAAAAAACTTACAGAGCCTTTGTCTAAACAAGTGCTAACGATAAACTCAAATGAGCTATCAACAAGCTCCAGCTTATCTTTAGATAAGCTGGTGAGCTCCTGGAAGTCTTTCCATGATTGACTTCCCTTCCATTAAATAGATTTGGTAATTTTGATTGTGGAATTAAGTGTCAATAAGCTCAACTAAGCTTTTGAGAGCTTATTTGAGCTATTAGCCACCCTAAAAGTAAATAAGAGCCTATGATCTTACGTGAACAAAAGACAGCATATAAACGAGTTTTAGATTTAAGAAAACTTAAAGTGGCAATTGATCATAAGAAAAAAAAACTTTTATTACTAATATGAGAAATTTGATAAAAACTTAAGAGAAGGTTACATAAGTAGAAATCTATTGAGCTAAAAACGATTTGAAATATTACATAAGCTAATCTCTAAAAGCTACACTCACTCACTACCCTTAATATCCTTGTGAGTGAGGGTGGCCCCTTTATATCTATAGGCTTGAGAAGAAACTTCCAGGTCTCAAATGCTCCTCTTGATCTTTCATCTCATGCGTCCATTCTTGCAAGTCACATTGGATCCTCAGTCTAGGCCGTTTGATCATATTGAGCACAAACACACAAATTGCCAGCTGCAATCCCTTAAGTAGGGAGCTGTGTGCTTCTTGAACAAAGGATTTAGTAAAAAAAAATTTCATTCCTTGTGTGTTTCTTTAGGATCCCGCGTGTCATTCCCTTGTCAATTCTAGCCAATGAGAGAGCTTTGATGACGATTTTTGATGCTGACCCATTACTTGGTACTCGAATCTTTGTTCCACGTCATTAATTGAGATTTACCCTTTGATTTTACGCAGGTAAAAATGAAGACGATAGATGAATAGTGGCAACTAATTTTGGCGCCCCTTTTTTACTTTGTACTCGTTTAAACATTTGACCGAGTGGTTTAAAACCTTTTGACTTGGGCCATGTTTTATATTAAAGGGAAATGGGCCGTGGGTTATGGGCTGGATTTGTTTATGGGTTAGGATAAAAGGTTTAAGGGTAAATGACTTAACAACCGTTAGTGATAGTTATCTAAGGATTTAACGGAGTTAGGGTTTTTGGACTTTTAGTGAAATAGGTTTAACATTAAGGCTCATTTGGGTATTTTGAGGGTTTTGGTATTTTGTGAGTTGACCATTGTTGACCAAGAGTTGACTTTTGTTGACCTTTTTGCTAGAAAACTTCTGGCTCTTGTGCACTATTTTCGTTCCCGTGTCCGTGTTTGTCCGGTTTTGACCATTTTCTTGTGATTTTTGCATTATCCGTACCTACACATTCACAAACAACAAAATACACAAATACAAGCATATTTTTGTACATTTTGATCATTTAAAGGCCATTTTTGATATAGAAAGGATATGTGATTTCTCACATATCAAAATTCCCCAAACTAAGTAATTGTCGTGTCTTCATGCAATATTATATGCCCTAAAACCAAATACCTTAAAACTTCTTCAAACTAAATCTTTGTAAAGTAGCGAAGATTTTTGTAGGGAGAGTTAAGAAATCACAAGCTTTAAAACACCCCATTTTCCCATTTTTCAAAACTTTTTCCATTTTTTTTAAAGTAAACTTCCTAGAATATTCCGACTTTCGTTATTTCCATAACTGTTAGGGATCATAGAACAAGATGCATTTCGATCCGAGAATGCCCCAAAAAGGATAAATTCATCGTCCCTGACTTTTCACTTGCTCCAAACCAAGCTTAAAACGAAATCACCGCTAAATATCATTAAGATGGCTAACACTCCTCATAGAATGCAAACTTGTAACTTTTCACTCCCTACAATTCTTAATATCTTAGGTAAATTACTATAATGAATTTCAACCATGGAGAACACCATTTTTGCAAAAATCTCATTTATTTCACATTCCCACACGAGAATAAAGAGTTTGAAGGACGAGATTCATCCCATGTAGCGACTTTCGTCTCGCACCATCCCCAACCTTTGGCTAAGTGACCCAGGCTTTTGACACCCCATCAGAGAACCTAGTATCGGGACGCATCCGGACCTTAGGTTTCAAAAACTCTCAAGTTTCCCGTATTTACATAGCTTATTTAAAAACTTAAAATGAAATAGTCAAAATTCAAAAGCATATTTGAATTTAACAAAAAGAGATCTATTTATTAATTTAAACTTAAACATAACATTTATGCAATTGTAACCCTTGACCTTTTAGAAGGCTGCAACATCGATTATGAGCCGGCAAGATGCAACAAACTTTATCAGTCTCGGATTTTTATTCTTACTATGTGCTTTCTTTAGAAGACTACCACATTGGTTGTGAGCCGACAAGAGGTAGTAAACTTCTATCAGCCCACAGTTTTTATTATTATTATATTTATTTTTTCATTATATATTTTATATATATATATATATAGAGAAGACTTCTTTTTGACAAATTCAAGTATATAAGTTTGAACTAAGACTAAATTTTTTCCTATATACTACATAAAAATTGTTGATTTAAGTTTAATCTCCAAAAATAGCACGTATATTAGTCCGGTTAAGACTTTATGGAGAAAAAACCACAAATTCATACATAACTCTTAAATTCCAAATAATCCTTGTTTAGCATCCACTCATACTTAACACTATCAATTTCGTTCTCCCGTGAATTTTTTCGCGAACACTTAGGCCTAAATGTTAATGAACAATCTAGAGTCTCAACACACGCACGCTACGTGTCAAAAATTTATTCTTATTCTACCCAGTAGGAAAGTCAAAATTATGACAAAACACTTATTTTATTTTTGAAATTTTTTTAAATTTTTTCATATTTTTTAAAATTTTTGCGGGAAAACGGGGTACGTGAGAACAACGGGCAAAGGTAGGTAAGATCATATCGAAGATATAGTACCCCATACTAAAATTAAACATTGTCCTCAATGTTTCCTAGCCTAAGACTTAAAAACCCTATACTATAACTCAAAAAGTCGAATGCATAACCCAACCATGAAGAGAGTATTACAAAAATCTCAAGCCGTTCATCAAGTATGCTACAAGATAAATGTTAGACGATAATAATCTTAGGATATCGGATTTCCCCAAACTAATGGCAAGCAAAGGCTAGGAAGCTCGAGTGGACTGGGACAAAACACCAAAAACGAGAGTCTTCAAAAAAATTTGGGTCAATCCTTTAAAAAATCCCAAGCACAAACAACAAGAATAGGAAGAGTACAAGCCTCCTCACATCACAATATAAATAAGAAAGAAGATAGAAGGATAAGCATGGGGTGCCTCCCACGAAGCGCTTTGTTTTTTGTAACAGAGTCACATAGCTTGACTCGATCCCAGAATTCATTCATCCTTAAAAAAGTGTGGAGATCCTGGACTACCTTGGGTGGTAAGTCTCCTTCGAAGTAATGCTTCACACGATGACCATTCACCTTAAAGTTTGGACCATCGGGTTGAGATAACTCGATGGTTCCGTATAGGAAACACAATTTGATGATGGTGAAAGTCCTGACCAACGAGTTTTTAAGCTTCAGAAACATCATTTAATGAGAGTTTCTGAAGAGTAAAAACTCGATACACCAACATATGAAAAATGCGCATGTTTTTGAGTTGTTTGAGACTCGTGAAGCTTCTCGTCCTCTCTTGTAAATCAAAGAAATTCTCGTAAGCTTGATCAACGAACTCAAATAAGTTGAAGCTCCGGTGATCACTGCATTTTTAAAGATCGAAATTAGCATGTTTTAAAGCCCAAAAGTGCTTATGCTACTAACTCGATAGGTATAGCAAGACTTTTCCGTACACTAACTTGTAGTAGTACAACAATCGGTGTCTTAAAAGCAGGTACGAAACGCCCACAAAAAGTGTCGATCTAGTTTTGTCAAACCATGTGGCACGGTTTTCTCCAACCCGTCCCTTTCTAAAATACGTTTCCAAACCTCGATTGGACACCTCATACTTGACCGATCGTTTAAGGTGTATAAGCGCTAGCTAAAGAGTGAGTGACCCCATACTTAATATTACATTTAGCAAATTTGATCATTAACAAAAATGGCGTCCCACCGATCCCTTATAATACTCTATGTTTTCGAATCGGGCAAAAAAGATTCAAAACTTAAGTACAACTCGAGCAACATTTGTGGGGTAGCGCCATAGTCTTCAACCCATTTTGAAAATAAACACAACAACAGGATGTATAATTCCCATGTGAAGACAGAAATGTCCCATAAAATCACTACCTCATACAGCAAAGATTTCACAAACAAGAATAGCGTTTTGAGGCATCGTCATCTCGTTTAGATCGCGCGTGTTGCCTGTCTTTTAAAGTATCAACAAGATTTAATCATAGTAAGGGCATCTCGATATATGGACCTAAAGAAACCAGGCATCAAATACTTTTAGCGTGAGATTGGCACATGATGGCCCCCGATGGGTCCCTTCATGACAAGCTTTGAGAGAAATCTTTAGCTTTCATGCCCACGCACACAACTCAAAAGATTAGATCCATACAAATACGAAAAAGATAGGGGGGGGGGGGGGGTTGGGGGGAGGGATGGGGGGGGGATCGTCCCAGAAATAATGTTTAACGTCTTGGAAAACTTCTATCATTTGTTGCAGTCGTCATTCCTTTGATGATAAAAGTTCCATTGCATTTAATTTGCATAGTCAGCAACTATGGGGAACTTCCATTTGGATATAACTCCAAGAGTCGCTAAAGAGGAAAATTTTCATTTATTTCTTTTATTTCAACACATCTTATGAGATTCACAAGTCTAGATAAAAGAATGCCACGAGATCTCACTTCCTTTTTTTTCTTGGAAGGTTAATATCCAAATTCTTGTAGGAGAAGAACCCTCCGTAGCAACCTTAACTTCTGGGTGTCTTGTTTTGTTCATAAGGTACTTTAAAGGAGCTGAGTGATCCTATAACACTATGCTTCTTTTAGAATAAGACAAATATGGCCAAAACTTTTTCAAAAGTACACACACACACACACACAGGCAAGCAATTTCTTTTCCGAGTGTAGGAATCGAATTGAAGCTCTCGTCATGCCTTACTAGCATAATAGTATAGGCACCAAGTGCTTCACCATTTGCGTTTGTCCTAAAACGCACCAATCCACGAAATACTTGCATCACACATGAGTTCAAGTTAGCGTTTCCAATCCGGGAAAACTACAGATCGAAGCTTCGTAACTTCTTATTAAGGTCTGAAAAGCATCAATACAATTCCTTAAAAACACAACGGTTGTTTCCTCTCAAGAAGAGTGAGTCATTTGGTCTAAGCTACTTTATGGAAAAGTCTTGGATAAAACGTCGGTAAAAACCCGCATGACCTAGGAAACTTCTAACACCTTTTACGGTAGTCGGGTATGGTAGCTTAGAAATAACTTCAACTTTAGCATGATCGACCTCAATTCCCGACTTTGAAATTTTATGCCCTAACACAATTCCTTCTCTACACATAAAGTGGCACTTCTCCCAATTAAGAACTAAATTCATGTCTTCACACCGTTTTAGCATCTTTTCTAAAATGGAGAGGCACAAATCAAAACTATCCCCAAAAACCAAGAAATCATCCATAAACACTTCCATAGTCTTTTCGATCATATCATGAAATATGGCCATCATACACCGTTGGAAAGTACCGGGAGCATTACACAAGCCAAATGGCATGCGACGGTACGCTAAAGAGTTTCATACGGGCATCGTTTGAAAGAGGTAGTTTTCTCCTGGTCTTGGGGATCTATTGGTATTTGGAAATATCCCAAAAATCCATCTAGAAAACAATAAAACTCATTTCCGGCTAATCTCTCTAACATTTGATCCTTAAATGGCAATGGAAAATGATCTTTTTGAGTCGCTTCATTTAACTTCCTATAGTCGATACATACTCTCCACTCGGTAACTAAATGTGTCAAAATTAATTCATTCTCTTCATAAGTAACAACGGTTATTTCACCTATATCATTGGAACACAAATGCGACAGACTAACCCAATGGGTTCGAGATCGGTAAATCATACCGGCATCAAGAAGTTTTAAAACCTCCTTTTTGATTACCTCGTAAATTTTTAGGTTAACCCGTCTTTGACTTTGAACCGTGTATTTGTAATCATCCTTCATCAATATTTTGTGTGTACAAAAACGAGGGTCGATACCCTTGATGTCGGTGATTTTCCAAGCAATGGCCCGTTTATGAGATTTAAGCACCTTTAAGAGAGCTTCTTTTTCATCATCTTTTAAACCTTTTGCAATAATCACTGGTAACTTGTCATTTTCATCTAAGTAAGCATATTCTAAGTGAGATGGTAAATCTTTTAACTCTAATTCCGGAGGCTCTTCAATTGAGGATTTTTGCCTCGGTCACTTCACTTTGTTTAAGGTTCATCGGAGGAAGTTGAAATGGGTCATTATTTAACAATTTTTCAATTAAGTAAATATCTCCCTCCGGATCGCAATCGGCATGATCAATTTCTGGTGAAATCGAATCGTCCTTGAGATATAGCCTTCAATCTCCTAAAATGAATTCGGAAGTAAGAAGCTCAGACGACAGGGTGGGATTAGCCACCGAAGATCATTAATACAACTCCTAGCGCCAATTTCGGAGCATACTCCTCACAAACTGCATCAATGATGTCAATTCGGTTTACCGACTTATCATTTGTAGAGGAGTATCTCGTGGTTTGATCTAGATTAAAAGTGACGGCTTCGTTATCAACCCGAAGGGTTATTTCTTCTCCATAAACATCAATTAAAGCACGACCGGTCCTCAAAAAGGATCTCCCAAGTATGAGAGGTACTCGAGGATCGGCTTCGAAATCGACAACAACAAAGTCGGTAGGAAAATGAAATTTCCCAACTTTGACAAAAACGTCTTCGGCGAGTCCTTTAGGATAAGTAATCGATCGGTCCGCTAACTCTAAAGTCATCCGAGTTGGTGTAAGTTCAGGTAAAGAAAGCTTTTTCCAAATAGAAAGAGGCATAAGATTTATGCTCGCGCCAAGATCGGCCAAGGCGTGACATACATCCATTCCCGGGAAATTACATGGAATAAGAAACTTGCCGGGATCTCCAAGCTTTTCGGGAAGCTTTTTGAGAAGCATCGCCGAGCAATTCTCGTTCAATGGTATCTTAGCTAACTCAAGCAACTTTTCCTTATTCATGAGCAAACTCTTAATCGTAGGAGCAAATCTTGGCATCAAAAGTAAAGCATCCGCGAAACTAATGTCGAAGCGCAAATCTTGAAAGATTTGGAAGATCTTCTCCATTTGATTCGAAGCTTTGTCACAGGACTTTTGATCATCACGACGTGAAGGATATGGAATATTCAGCTTAGGTAAACTCTTCGGAACATCGGGTTTCGAAATCGGAATGGGATTAACCGGAGATGGGATTTGAGCGGTACTTCCTTGGAAATTTGATTGCTCTTTATCCGTTGTCTCCTCGGTTTCTCGTTCCACTACCTTTTTAGGATAAAGATTAGTAGGAATCGAGGGTCCCTCGTAAGCAACACCACTTCGGGTGGTGATCGCTTTCATCTCACCCTTCGGGTTTGGAATGGTATTACTCGGAAGAGTACCCAAAGTTGAGGCTTGGTTTTTAAACAATCCATAAATCATGTTTTGCAAATTATTTTGAAAAGTAGTTTGTTGATTCATCATGACGGCTTGTTGAGATTTTATCGTGTTTTGAATTTCATTCTTAAGGTCTCCTTTCAACGAGTTGATTTGATTTTGCATGTTTCTCATCATTTGATCATTATTCCTCTTGTAACTTGAAAAATCATTTGAAAACTCTTGTTGAACTTGATTATTAGGAACTTGAAACGGTTGATTTTGAAATCCTTGATTTGAAAAATTCGGAGCATGATTATTTTGAGCTTGAAAACCTTGATTTCCATGAAAATTATTTCCCCGATTAAAATTATTTCCTTGACCTTGATTTTGATAATTCCTATTTTGACCATTGTTTTGTACCGGAGCAAAACCGGGTGGTGGAATTTGGTTACTAACACGATTCGGAGGGGCTACTTGATTGTAAGTACCCGTGGTCGCACAAACACTAGATTGATTGTTATCGGTACTCGGACAATTATACCAAGAATGGGCACCACCACAAGTAACGCAAGATTCCTCAACCGCCTTAACCGGAGCGGGAGTGACAACTTTTTTAGAAACAATCTCGACTAAGGTCGAAAGTTGATCCGCAAGCTTATCAATTCTTTCATCCGTTTTACTAGAAGTAGCATTCATCCTAGAAACATTTGATCTATTTCGTGAATAACGAACTTTTGATTTATTTTCAATTATGTTTAAAGCCTCTCTAGTCGTCTTACTCAAAAGATTTCCACCCGCCGCGGCATTTAAGGAGTCTTGTTCATTCTCGTTTAAACCGTTATAAAAGGTATCAACTTGAGTTAACTCCGTAAATCCGTGATGGGGACAAGCTCTAAGCAACTCCTTAAATCGTTCCCACGCTTCACTAAAAGTCTCCTCAAATTTTTGTGTAAATCGAGAAATTTCATTTTTTAAGTGAGTGGTTTTCGAAGGAGGGAAAAATTGATTCACAAATTTGGTCACGAGATCCTCCCAAGTCAAGATCGAATTCGGAGGTTCTTTCTCGTACCAAGTTTTAGCGGCTCCCTCGAGCGAATATGGAAACATCATAAGCTTAATCACATCGTTAGGCACATTCCTAAATCGTAAAGTCGAGGTAATCCTTTTGAAACTATTAATATGAGCATGAGGATTTTCACTCTCACGACCGTAAAATGGATTTGCTTGAACCAATTGAAGCAAATTCGTTTTGATCTCAAAATGATCCGCATTTATTTCCGGTAAAACAATAGCTTCTCCGTACCCTTCCGTGGGTGCTCGGAGTAGCTCTTCCATTGTACGTTCCGCCATTGGTGCAACTTCAACGATAGTACGAATCTCGGGTTCGACTACGTTTGGAACACGATTCCTATTTCGACGTCTCGGAATGGTTACGTTTGAATTATTTGGAAAATAGGAATTTCTAGTGCGCATGCACTAAACAAAATAAAATGAGAAAAGAAATAAGAAAAGGAAATATTTTTGTTTACCGAATAATCAACAAACTTAGGGTAACTCTCTTAAGTAAAATAAATTTTACAAAAGAGGTGCGCCTTTTTCGTAAGTGACACAAACGGTAAAAATTTTGAATCTTTGGTTCGGGAACTTATTAATGGATAATACCTCAGTTGAAGGTATTATTTGTTGGTGTTCTTTTACCAACTTTGTAAATTTTTTATATTCACAAATTAACGAGAAAAATCAAAAAATCCGGAAGAGCAAATATTTTTGTATTTTTCTTATTAATCTTCTACTTATACTAAAAAGAAAAGAAAAATATATTTTTTTTACTTTTTATATTTTTAAATTTTTTTTTGATTTTCTTAAAAGCGTAACTTTCGAAGACGAAAGGTTCTCCAAATCACGATCAACAAACTGCAAAAGAAGGAATCTTAATCACAAATCCCCGGCAGCGGCGCCAAAAACTGATTGTAGTATTATATACGTATAATAATATGATGATATGAAATTACCAAACTACTCTTGAGAACAAAGGAAGAAAGGAAAATTCTCACAATTATATATAATAATACGTATATTTACCAGTAAGTGATTACCGGGTTGTTTTTCCCCAACTATTTATGAAATTGAGACTCCGTTTGTTTTTGGACAATGATTTGAATTGGGTTCGAAGATTTTGATTTGATAATCTATTTCTACAATTAAAAGCAAATTAAGCATGAAAATAAAGACAGTTAACAACTAATCGATTAAAACGAATATGGGAATTAAACGAACGCGACAATTAAATCCTAAATTATCAAAAATTAAACCCTAAACTATTTTTCTACTTTTTCTAATCCTAAATGATTATTTATTAATGAAAAGCTAAGGAAATACTAAAACGAGAGCAATTTAGACTAAAAACAAAGAAAAACGAGAAATGGAACGAGAACCCGTTCTTTAAAAAGTGACTTTACAAAATTTTAACCCTACGAAAATTATTTTTAAACTAAGCCTAAAGAATGATAAAAGAAAATTTTAGAAAAAAAAAGGAAATTATTTTTTTTGATTATTTTTGTATTTTTAAAGTTTTTAATAAAAATAAATTATTAAAAATGGAAAACTTTATTCTAAAAATCTAGAAAAATTATAAAAAGTGTAAAACTTAAAGACTAATTTACTAAAAATAAAAACAGGAAATGAACTTAAATGAAAAACTCAAAAAGCTGAAAAATAAGCTACGACTTATTATGAAGAAAAGAAAATGAAAAAGGTGGTATAGGATTATTAAATACAAATGCTAATGAATGAGCTATTGAAGCACAATGGTTAAGTGTGTTAGAGTGTGGGACGTGTGGGTGTGAAGCTGGAGGTCTTGGGTTCGAATCCAAGGCCTCTTGTTTTTGCTATTTTTTTATTTTGAAATTTAAAAAAAAACAAAGATGGAAAACAACTAAAAATATAAAACTTTTGCAAAAACAACTTTTCTAAATCTAAGAAAATAAGCTGGAAATTGCTTAAAAATACGACAGATTACATTAACTACTTTTTTTTCTTTTTATCAAAATTTAAGAACTCTAAAAGCTTTAATAAGCTGAAACTAATAAACAAAAGCTACTTTTAACCCTAGTCTAACCTAATAAGCTAGTTTGAAAAGAGATAAGCACAAATTGATAAGCCATAAGCTAAAAATCAGAATAAGCTCTTAAACGAAGTCTGCTAACCAAACAGACCCTAAGGGACACTTTGAGTTTAATTTTAAGCTAGCTAAAAGACACTTAAGAGAAAACAACTTAAAGGAACTTAAACTAAGGCCTACTAGCTACAAGAAAATGTTTTTGAACAAAAGTTTGGAAAACAAGAGCTTATTGAAAAAGGCTTGTGAAAATAGACAGAATATTGAAAAGATAAAAAGCCTATTTTGGTTTCTAAAATTGAAAAGATAAAAAGCCTATTTTAAGGCTAAAAACAGATATGTTAATGAACTTATTTTTGAAAACTAATTTGAAATAGATTAACTACTACCCTAAATCTACTTGTATGCCAAATTTCAAAACCTAAGATTAACTTTTACCCTCTAAAAATTTGTGTTGAAAATAGCTGTTTGTCAGCTTATGATGCTGATGCAGTTGACACAATTTGAACCAAAATTAAAAACCTTAAATGCAGACCTAATGAACTAAAATTAACACTTATAAAACTCAAAACTAAAGCTAATAAGGCTGTGACAATGACTAGAAATGATAAAAGCTTAAAATGCAAATGATAACAATGACAGATTGTGACTTTTATCAAACTAACATTTGAGAACTAGACTAGCTCTATTCTAACTTATAAAACTTACTCAAACAACCTTAATTCAGAGTTTAAAACTGATATTAAAAACCAAATGGCCACTAGCAGTACTAACTTGTGGTTAGTACTGCTATGCCAAACACCCCCTTATTTTTATCAAAATTTATTTGAGCTTATGAAATAGAGATCTAGTGAACAAGTATCAATGAGCTTATTAACAATCTAATGAGCAGATTTTAGCAACTGAATAAGCATAACTAACATTTAATAAGCTAATGCTAATTTTTTTAGATTTTTAATGATTTAAGAAGCAAAATTATGAAAACTATGATCTAGACTATTGAAGCTAAAAACAGATAATCAAGCTTAACTAATAAGACATAATAAGCAATTATAAGCACAAATAAGCAAGTAAATAAGCAGATTAAGCAGATTTAAACTATGAAAAGATAAATGAGAACTTACGACAAAAAAGATAAATGAGAACTTACAAATGCCTTAGCTAAACAAAGGCTTAATTTGCTCAAAGAGCTGTCAATAAGCTCTAGCTTATCATCCAAGCAACCAAAATCCTTATTAAGCATAGGTATTAAGCTGATTTTGATTGTTTAAGTAGATTAATGATTAACTTGAGCTCAATCTAAGATTAGAGACTTAGAGACTTAGAGAGCTGAGATGAGATTATTAGAGCTTATGTAACAGTATGAGAGCTTATAGAAAAGTGGATAAGAACTTTGTGATTGATTTGAGAGTTTATAGAAAACAAGAACTTTTAGAATTTTGAGAACAAACTAAGCAAACCAGATTTAATAAAATAACTAAGATTTCATTGATTTAAACAGATTACAATACTTGAAATTGAAAATACAAGAGCTTAATAAGAAATTACATTTAATTGAAAAGTTGCATAAGCTAATTAAAAACTTAAAAAAAATGCAGAAAAAAAAGATATTGTGTGTGAGAAGTGAGCTTGTATTTATAGTAGTCATGAGAAGCTTCTCGCCCTTGAGTCTGTTACACGCTCCTTTTAATCTGAACCTTCCAATCATTGCCAATTATTGGATCCTTAAGTATCACCTTTGGATCATTAAGTGAACACACGGATTGCCAATGTGGCATTCCGTGTGTCAGACCCCTTTGTGCTTCTTTTACAAGTAATTCAATGTAAAATCCCACTTCTTGGCTTGCTTCCTTCCTTATACGCGTGTCAATCCTTGTGGGTTTCGACCAATGAGAGCCTCTCATGACGTTTCCCTTTGCCAGCTTGTACATTGATGCTTGAATTACTAAGCCATGCTATCAATTGCCATTTACCCTTTGTTTTGAGCTTATGGTTAAATGAAAGAGATGATGAATAGTAAAAAACTATTACGCGCCTTTTTTTTAACCGTTTGGTTTTGAGAATTTGACTAGGGAGTTTGGGTCATTGACCTGGGTTGGGTTTTTTATAAAAAGAAATGGGCTGGGTGCATTTGGGCTTAGGTTAAAAGGGTTTTTAAAGGATTTGTTATAAAAGACTAACGACCGTTAGTCTTTATTAATAAAAGGCTAACGGTGTTAAGGTTTTTGGAACTTTTGGTGAGATTTGATTTAACATTAAGGACTGATTTGGTATTTTTGGGGTTTTGTCTTTTTATGATTGACCAATATTGACCATGGGTTGATTTTATTGACCTTTGTGTAGAAATCTTCCGGCTCTTTTATACTTTATCCGTTCCCGTGTCCGTGTTTGTCTGGTTTTGGCCGTTTTCTTGTGATTTTTGCAACATCCGTACCTACACAATCACAAAGATAAAACAAGCAATATACAAGCATTTTATGCACAATTTCATATTTTTAGGGCCATTTTTGATATAAAACAGATATGTGTTTTCACACATATCACATACTATGCTATATCTCTTAGTCTTTAGCTCGTAAACTTGACTTTCTCTTGTGAATATGTTATAGTAATCTTTGTCTTTAGGCTCGAGCTTGTTCATTTATCTTTACTTGTAAGTGGAGATGTGATCTTGAGCACTGTGAGATCATCAACCAAGTATAATCTTGTTTCGCCATCTTGTTACTTTGTCATCTTGTAATCTTGTGACTTCTAGACCGACATGCTCATACCTTTCTTGATTTGTTGACTTAAAAAGCTTTAATGTTGCATCTTTCTTGAAATTCTTTTACTTTAACACTTCGTCACTTCGAGAAAGACGTCCGGTATCAGAGTGACGGAAACTTCTTTGAAATTCTTTGACTTTAATACTTCGTCACTTGAAGAAAGACGTACGGTATCAGAGTAGTGGAAGTCTTGAAACATGTACTTGAGCTTTCATGATGTCTTTATGTTTGTCGGTCGGGTATGAGCATGTGGTTATGAATCTTGTGAGCCAGCTAGAATCAGGTACCTTCACCACCATCTTTAAGTATCCTGCATTAAAACAGTTAGCAATAAAGAGGGGGGACGAATATGGCTTTGTCATTCGCCCGTGTTTGGTTGGAGTAACCTTCGAATCCGTGAGGATCGACCTGTGATCAGGTAGATTCAATTTAAGAATAATCTCCTTAGCAGGATTTCCAGCTGAAGTATAGAATCTTTCTAACACATTTGCATTAGATTCATCAAACTTAGCATGTTCTCATTATCGAAACGTCTCAAAGCAGATAGCATGATAAGAGTGAACCAGTGAGTTACTATCTCACCGATTGAAATAGAAAAATCAATTTGAAAATCAATCAACGTATCACTTGCTAAAGTGGATTTGTGACACATCGAGAGTGTTAATCATTTCAAAAATTCATCATCAATCGTCAATTCATATCCTGGAACAAGTTTGATTCTTATAGAATCGCACCATCGTTTCTTTCCAGTTGTCACAAGTTTGAATCGCACCTACCATGAGCTTGTTTGATGTTGGCTCAAGCAGGATTTCCATCTTCATTGTGAATGAAATCACTCGGATGTTCTGGCAAAGTCACAAGGATAATGCGTAGGACTATTAATACATATCTTGTTATTCACATTGTGTGACTTAGCAAGCAGAATTTAACAAGTGTCCTACTGAGATTTATGGATGATCTCTTTTGGCTCTAGACTCAATAGTGCACATTTAGTTTTAGTGATCGGAGGTTGGAGCTGACTGCCACCTTTTCAATATCAATTAACTCAGAGTGAGAAAGTCAATAGAAATGAGTGTAATCTCTGTGAGAAATGAAACAAGAGTCTGTTGAGAGACCTTGAGTAGCTAGGGAGGGTTGTGCATAACGTCACTGGGTCCATGATTGTATTCAATGTCAGACAACACCT
>BQNB010099701.1:1952-24868 GCA_026074375.1 Tanacetum coccineum | reverse complement strand
GAGAAGTGCATTGTTGAAGTCTTTTACAAATTCCAATGGGAGATGTTAAAGTTTATCTTGGACTTAGAGCAACTACATGTCCTCTATATCATTTAAACTTAGTCTAGGAAGATCTGTGTAGCTGAACTCATGCTCTTTATCATCGGATCTCCTGACTACAATTGATGATAGGAAACCATAACCTTATTTCTTCTTTACCACTACACGAACAACTGATTTGATCCTTAAATTTGAGTAGATTCTTCCTTTAGTTCTAGTACTCATTTCTGCTTTAAAGAAGTCAATTATGCTATCTTCCCAATGGTAAATACCATTAAGGGCTTCAAAGATGTAACGATGAGTTTCTTTACACCATCTATCAGAGATCATATCCTCTATACCTTGTTTGTAGTATCGTGCAGCATAGTTCTTGGTGTAGTTCTCTTCCGTGCTCAGACACACAAGGTAGTGAATTAGTTGTTGTAGAAAGAAGGATGTGGTTTTGAATTTTTGGACATGTGTTGTTCAAACAATCTGGGTTTTGACACTTCATCTTCATCACTATTCCACTTTGCTTTTGTTAACAGTGTTGCTTTGAGTTGATCAACATGGTATTCGAGTTCTACATCATTTTGGTACTGTTGCTTTAGCCTTTCTAGTCCTGCACCTTCAAGATATGTTATTGTAAGCTCGTCCTTCTGGATGATTGCTTTAATCTTCATTGCTATTACGATAGTAGATGGTCCAAGAATATGGTTCTCATTTTGATCGATATCTCATTTTAATAGCAAATCAAACCATGTTGTCTTTCTTTTGGCAACACCCGCAAACCCTAACTTAGTGTACCATTCTAGATTTAGACGAGTCTAAATATATTTATCTTCTGGGTCTAAGGGTTGTATGGCAGGAGTGTCAAATTGTGCATGAACCATGAAAGATTTGTTTCGCCTTGATGATCTAGAAGAAGGTTCGCCAACATCCTTTTGACATTTTTTCCTGTTCTCCCCCTCACGATTATTAGGAGGATCCTGATTATCATGAGACCTCTTGTTTAAGGATTGATCTGCATCTTAAGCATTAAGTGCATCATGATCTAGACAGATAGATTCATATAGAGTGTCATAAAGCTTCTGATTAGTAGGATGAGTCGTGTTTGATTTGCTCTTGTAAATTTGGTTCAACAGCTTTAACTTTAGATCCATTTCTGAGAGATCATCAATGAAGGTGGATGATTGGGTAAATAGACTTATTTGGTTGTTTTTCATAAATTCGAGCATAAAGGTGTTAAGGCGAGGCCTAACATAGTTTGCAACGGCTTTCAGGATATGAGTAGGTAGAAGCTTTTTCATTTATGTTAGAACTTTAGCATGGACAGCTTTTTTAAATGCTTTAGAAACATTAAAATTTGTAAGAGCTTCCAGCTTCTGATCATATTCTCTGAATTTCTGGGTGACTGCCTTCTTGAAGTTGATCTTCCTCATATTCTTTTTCGCCTTTTGCATCCGCTTCTTTGCTTTGGCTTGGAGTGAGCTTGGCTGGGGATATGTGGTAGGATAGGACGTTTTAGTCGCTGGTGGAGATGATAAATGATGAGCATTCTCGTCTGAGAACATTTCTTGCAATAAAGTTTTTGTTGCTACAACATCTACATGTGTACCAAGTAGTACTTCGGATGCACCTGATATATAGCTTGTTAGCTCAGGATTTCCCTCTAGGTTATGCACCACTAAGGTTGTTTGAGTATCAGTATACACTGGATCACTCATAAAATCCATTAATTCATTTGTAGGTGTTTCATCTAGCAAGGTCTGAATGAAGTCTAGAGAGGAACTTGTAACTGTCAGACTGAGGTAGGTAGAATTAGGTGTTGCAGTAGACTTGTTATGCATGAACACTCCATACCCTGTATCATCATCATCCCCCTCTAGATTATCATCAGACACATCCATATTAGATTCGTCAGCATCATCAGTTTCATTTGCACTTTCCTCTATTTTTTCTGAACTTGAAGAGTAGAGTATTGCATCACTATCAGTATCTGATAAATCATAGTATTTGTTGTGAGCAACACTCGATCCTTCTCCTGCTACTGCTTGCTTATTTTGCTTCAAACTCTTAAGTCTGTTAGATTTTGATCCTTTCTGAAAGTCTAACAATAACTGAACTGCTAGATCCTCAACAGCGGGACCTTTAAGTTTTTCCCCACTCAGCATATGTATCTGCAATTATATCGTCAAGTTGGCTATCAATTGTCAATTGACTCTTTCGACGTTGTTGAGTGCGCGGTTCTTGAATACTAATGGAATTTACAAGTTCACCTACAACTGTTTCTTTTATGATTGTCTGAGATCTTGTTTTCCTTGGCACATCATCTTTCTTGAGTTTGTTTATAACACCCTGTGTTTTCAAGTCATTGACGATGTCGATAAATCTACTATTTATTTTTAGTGTCGTACGCGTTTGCTTGTAATTTCATGTATTAAGTAAAATCGCGTAAGCTAAAAATTAGCGTTCAATGTAAACGGGCATCAAACAATTAAATGTTTACATCAAGCAAGGGTTAAGTAATTATTTTGAGGATAATTATTAACATTGTTCAATTTATTTTTATTGGTTGCGTAAATTTATTACGTTTCGCGATAAAGTACATTTAGGCATACCCGGAACCACATTTATTAATCTACGCTTCAACAAATACCCACGATTGTACCCAATACCCAAAGTTTTATTGAACTTTACCCAAGTAAATGTTGTTAGTAACTTTGTACATTAGAAAATAAAACAATACACAAATACATGCAAGTAACACATAGATAGCAAGACTTAACCAAAAATAAAACAAAAACACTCTCTTTGGCTCTCTTTCAACCCACGGCTCAAAACTTCTCAATTAAACAAACCATACAAAATTTTCTACAACCCATACACACATACACACATCATTCCTAAGATATTCTAAGATGTTTCCAAGCAATGGTTAACCATTTTCAAGTATTTATCAAGAAAAGGAAAGCTAGGGTTTTATATGAAAAACTAGAGTTTTCTTGGTTGCTAGCTTTGGTTTTAAGTCTAAGCAATGGTTTAGCTCTTATTCCTCAACATCATCATTCATCATTAAGGTTATCTAGCACCTTTATCTTTTCATTTCATGAGTTTTTATGCATATGTTAGTCTTTATAGCAAAATCACCATATAGCAAAATCACCATTTAGGATATTTACTTATAATTATGGATTTGTTCACTTTTAAACATGTTATGATGTTAATGAGATCATGTTAAAATGGATGTAAAAGAATTGTACCATGTTGTTTTGGTGTAAAAATAGATAAATACAAATTAGGGTTTATAAAGTTTACTTAATATGTTACAAGTAAAAGAAATGCAAATGACATGTTAATCTTGTTTATGGACTTTTAGTGATGTTATATGAACACTAAAATAAGGTTATAATGGAAGTATAAGTGATGAACAACCTTGGTTAAGCTTAAAAAGTGTTAATGAAAGATTAGGGTTTTTAATGATTTACATGAAAAGCTACAAGTAAATGTGTATAATCAACTTGATAAACTTGTTAATCTTGGTAATTTGGACATATGAGGACAATGATGGACTAATGGACCTTATTATATGTAAGACACATAATATATATATAGTATAAAAGACTTATGGTAAAGTTACAAAAGTTGAAAAGTATAAAAACAAAGTTTACATATGGAATCAAGAAAGGCATCTAACTTTCTGTTTTAATTCGACATACTACCTACCCATTTTATATTTTTATAAAATAATACGTCTCATGACGATTCCAAAAAGCTAAGAAACTTGAAAAACGGATAAATAACGAAAAAGTTACGGTAAAAACAAGTTATACGATAAATAAACGGATTTATAAAAGAATTTTTATAAAACAATTTATAAAAATTATATAAAACAGCAAGTTTAGTATTTTTAACAAATTACATATATTTTTAGGATTCCAAAATGATAAGAAACGAAAATTTTCAATTAATAACGAATGAGTTATGAATTTCGCGAGTTTACGACAATTAATACTTTTATAAAACTATTTTTATAAAAGTTACTATTCATGACAGAAACTTTTATTTTTGTAAACCTCATAAATCATTAGAACTTTCAATTACGAGAACGTGCTCGAAAGAATCGCTAAAAACGGAGCTATAACGAATAAGATACGACATTTACGAGTTTACGCTAATTGAAACGTAAAAACGAGTTTATAGCTGTTGTGAACAGTAAAAACACTATTCATCACAGAATGTTGAAAAATTAAAAATGTAATATTTTGATCACTCGTCTTAGTACGAAAGCGTGGGCATAAGAAACGTCAAAATCGGGCTTAAAACGCAAAAGTTATGCTATATTTACTAAAACGGTAATTATAAACGTTTTTACTTATTAAACAAAATTTTACCAAAACAATTAGAGGGTGATTGAGACCTATATGTGGTATTAGTTAAGAAAAGTGCTATATTACTAGGGAGTTTCATAATGAGGCCTCTTCGGGGTGGCGTATCGACGAGTTGTTGGATTTACGATTTAAAGTGTCCTAGCTCCTCATACGTTCACTACATGACCTCTTAATTATGATAGCCTGAACGATAGTATGATGAGCTATATAGGAATATATGATATTGGTTAATCGAAGTACATGGTACTTATACGACCTTAAATTAAATAGGTTGCATCTGACGATTTGCGTGACGCATTATTTATGATATACTTGATATTCGCTCACTCAAGGTGAGTTCATAGCCCCACGTTTTACATGCTTTTGTTTTATAAGTTTTTGGGGTGAGAAACATGCAATGTTTTATAACTGGACACAAGTGGTTAAGTTTCATATTATGATTACGTGTTGCCTAAGTAGCGATAACCCTAGTTGAGCCCATTATCATGAACTGTCAGTTACTGGATTGTGAGCGCGAATGTTATGAATAGATCTATTAGGATTGACATCCCCGTTCGGGTGATTAGCTATCACTGGGCAAACGAACATATACCATGTCGAACATAGGATGTTGCGGGTTAGAACATCATCACGGGCAATGTAGGCCATTTATATGGTATTCATTTATGTCGAGCTTCAGTGTCATGAGCTTAGGGCAACGTAATTACATTTATATGATGTATGCATCTGTTGCATTATCATACACTTGGGAAATCTTGTGGTCCTACAATATACGATTTATCAAACCTATGAATTCACCAACATTATTGTTGACGTTTTAAAGCAATGTTTTTCAGGAGGTCAATAAGCACGAGGTGCAAGGGATACATTGGTGGTTTTGATTTGGATATCATGCATTAAAGATTTTGTCGCATTACATTTTCTATAACTGTTATGGGCTAAAAATCTTTGTATTTTGAACAAGTGGACAATTGAAGCTTCGGCTTATGTAACAAATACTTTGTTAAATCCAATGTATCAGTTTTAAACGACTTTTTGGTCGTTCTATATACATCTTGTGTTATTGATCTATGAAGTAACACGCCCCGGACCCTTATTCCGCTGCGACCCAATTTGGGGGTGTTACAGATTGGTATCAAGAGCCAATGTTATAGAGAACCAGTTTTGCTGGACTATAACCATTTTCAAACATCGAATTCATACAAAGGGGTTTTACACGGGACATACATATATACATACATTTATTCATACACTACTTGTTGCATTAGTTGGTTGGACTAGATGCATTTATAATTAATATACATGTTATGATATAAATGTATATTACTATAAGAGTCTTATATTAAATACTAATATAAGCTATTTTGAATTTTCAGATTCAGTCATGTCAGATTCGGATGAATCGGGGGTTACATACACGAAGGTTTCCAGCCCATTTGAGGGTTTATCAGACATAGGATCACTGAGGGATGATGATCACGAGTACCTTGAGCTGCCTGGGATACTAAAGGACCTATATGTGGAGGCCGCTCTTCAGGCCCCACCCTCTCCAGATTACGTGCCTAGCCCTGAGGAGCCAGAGCAGGCACCACCTTCGTCAGATTATGTTCCAGGCCCAGAGCATACTGATGATAAGATTGTTGCTGAGGATCAGCCAGGTGCTGAGGATGCCTCACCCACTGCTCAGTCAACTGACTATGTCCTGGAGTCTGATCTTGAGGCGGACCCGGAGGAGGATGATGATGAGGACCCCGAGGAGGATCCTGTTGACTATTCTGCTAATGGAGGAGATGACAGAGACGATAAGGATGAGCCATCAGAGGAGGATGAGGATGATGATGTTGACATAGAGGCTGATGGGGATGAGGAGGAGGAGGAGCACCCAGCCCCTGCCGACTCTGTAGTTGTTGCTTTGCCAGCTACGGATCAGGCCCCATCTGCGGAGGAGACAGAGCCGTTCGAGACTAATGAGTCTGCGGCCACACCACCACCACACCCTGCATATCGTATGACAGCTAGGATTTCTATTCCAGCTCCAGTATCTACACCAGTATGGTCTGATGCAGAGGTTGCTAGACTTCTCGCTATATCTACTCCACCATCATCACCACTCTCCCCATGGTCTTCACCACTTCCTCAGATACCTTTTCCATCGTTACCACTATTACCACCCTCACATGTGTTATCACCAGCACCACCTCCTATCCCCATTCGTTCATTAGGTTATCGAGCTGTGATGATCCGGATGAGAGCTGAGGCTGCATCTACTTCCCATTCTCTACCATTACCACCACCCTTCATACTCTCCCCCACCAGACCAGATGCACCATCATTAGGGATACCACCACCCTTGCCTATATCAGTTCCTACTTCATCACCACCATTGCTACTACCCTCTGCTAGTCGTAGGGAGGACAAACCCGAGGTTACCTTACCACCTCAGAAGAGGTTAGGTATCGCTCTTGGTCCTAGATACGAGGTAGGAGAGAGCTCATCTGCTGCTGTTGCTAGACCGACTGGAGATCTTAAGGCAGACTATGGCTTTGTAGCTACTATGGATAGGGAGATTAGGCGTGATCCAGAGAGAGAGGTTAGATATGGGATCACCGACTCGTAGGATGAGATAGTTGAAACCCTGCAGGGGGTACCAGTTAGTACTGACACGGAGTTAGGTCAACATATGACAGCATTTGAGACTAGGGTTAGGCAAGACACAGATGAGATTTATACGAGGTTAGACGATGAGCAGAGTCAGAGACAGCTATTGGCTGGTCGGCTCAATATGTTGTTTAGAGACAGACGAGCACATGCATATACACGTCATCAGATGGAGACATAGGCTAGATTGTCCCGAGAGGCTTGGAGGCGATCGATGGATGCGAGTGATCTTGCCCGCAGAGAGGTTATGTCACTGCGCACTACCGTACTAGGTCAGATGTCAGAGATTAGAGAGTTGCATGCTGCTGATCGCAGGAGACAGGCTATGATTTTAGAGATGCTGAAGGCAGACCATAGGAGATCTGCAGAGATGAGAGAGTTGAGGACAGCTGATCATACCCGACAGCAGCAGCTTATACAGACATTGACAGTGATGCAGTCATTACAGGGACATGTGACCACGCTACAGGGATAGGTGGCAGCACTACAGGGGCAGGTTACCATACTGCAGGGACAGCAGGGACCCGCTGGAGGTCCTGCACAGCCAGAGCTGCCAGAGGAGGCTGGTAGCAGTTCATAGATTAGATCATGTTATGGCTAGTCATTTTGTATATAGCCTACTAAGTATTACGGGTTTAATCCCGGCTAGTAAGGCTTTAGGTTGTTATGTTTATTTTGTAACCTAATCGTTATGATCATTTTGTATCTGAACCATTCATGTATGTTTTCCAATTTATATATGGAATGGTTGTATTATGTCACGTCTGTAATCGAATTTGTTTATGAATGAATGTCGATTTGGTTATATCATTGTTGATTACAATTCAGTTGTATATTTCACTGTGTGATGTGATCTCACTTTATTTATCATGTATATGTCATGTCATGGTTATGATTTAATGAAATCTAACGGGTATTGTATTTTCTTGTGATTGAAGAAAATGGCACCAAAACGAACCACAAGGTCAACACCGGTCACAACAACCCCAGCCCCAACAACAACCACCACCACATCGGTCACTAATGCCCAACTTCAGGCAATGATTGACCAAGGTGTCATTGCGCTTTGGCAGCACGTGATGCAAACAGGAATGGCGATGACAGCCACACTTCGGGATCGGGTGGTAGAAGGACTGAATGCGTTGTTCGAGAATGCACTTACCAAGACTTTATGAAGTGCAAACCTCTATATTTCAAAGGCACTGAGGGAGTTGTTGAATTAACTCAATGGTTCGAAAGGATGGAGACTATTTTCAGCATAAGCAACTGCTCTGTGGAAAATCAGATTAAGTTTTCCACTTGTACTCTTCTAGCAGGTGCTCTAACATGGTGGAATTCCTATGTTTTGACTGTCAGTCATGATGTTGCATATGCAATGACATAGGCCGATCTGAGAAATAAAAAGACTGACAAGTACTGTCTAAGGAATGAGATGAAAAAGCTTGAGGTTGAATTGTGGAATTTAAAAGTGAAGGGTACCAATGTGATAGGGTACAACCAACGTTTCGAAGAACTAGCACTGCTGTGTCTTAGAATGTTTCCTGAGGAGTCTGACAAGATTGAAAGGTATGTCAGCGGATTGGCCGACATGATCCATGGAAATATTATAGCATTAAAGCCGAAAACTATGCAAGAGGTTGTTGAAATGGCCACTTAACTAATGGATAAGAAAGTCATCACCATTGCTGAAAGACAGGCTGAGAACAAAAGGACGTTTGAAAACACTTCTCGAAACAATCAAAACCAACAACAACAAAACAAGAGACAGAACACTGGCAGGTCTTATACTGCAGGGACTGGTGAAAAGAAGCCATACGGGGGATCTAAACCCCTATGCGCTAAATGAAACTATCACCACGACGGTCCGTGTGCTCCAAAATGCCATAAATGCAACAAAGTTGGCCATTTTACTCGTGACTGTAGGAGTACGGGAAATGCCAACAATGCTAACAATCAGAGGGGCACTGGGTCAGGCCAGAAACCTACTTGCTTCGAGTGTGGAGTTCAATAACATAGAAGTGGGTGAATTACATAGGTTTATGTAAATGTATAGCAGGACCGCAAGAATTTCCAATGATAATGCAAACAGATGCAAACATCACAAATTGAATTACATTTGCCTAAGCTCTTGACACCGAGCTCGACATAATTGAATACAATATAAAATATTGCCTTACATTGCCCGTGAGATGTTCAACCCGTAACATCCAGCTATCCAACAAGATAAAACGTTCGTTCCAGTGATAGCTAGTCACCCGAACACGGGGAGGTCATTCCCAAATAAGATCATTCTATAATCATTACGGCGCTTCACATTCCAGTATTTACAGTTTCATGATTATGAGGCATAGTAGGATTATCGCTACTTAAGCAACACGTAATCATGATAAAATGTACACTGCGTCCCAATTTGTAAAACAAGCATATGTTTTCCCCAAAAAACCTTTTAATACTAAATAATTGTAAAAGCATGGGGCTATGAACATCACCTTGAGTGAGTAAACCCTGATAATAAAATATCCCAGTAAAAGCAAAAACGGCGACACGCTAGACGCCCGAATGCAACCTAGATATTATAGGTCGAATCAGTATTCAAGTACGTTGTCTAACAACATCGTATATATCCGATAATAGTTATCATCGTACTATCGTTCGGGCTATCATAATTTAAGAGGTCATGACATGACGTACGAGGAGTTAGGACACTTTAAATCGTAAATCCAACAACTCGTCAATACGCCATCCGAAGAAGCTCAATATGAAAATTCCCCCAGTAATATTAGCACTTCAATATAACTAATAATCAAATATATCTATAAGCTATAATCACCATCTAATCGTTTACGTGAAATCGTATTTATAAAGTAAAAACGTTTATAATTACGCCTTTAGCAAAAATGACATAACTTTGTCGTTTTAAGCCCGTTTCTCGCGTTTCTTACGCCCACGCTTTCGTATTAAGACGAGTGATCATAAAATCACATTTTTAGGTTTTTGAGATTCTGTGATGAATAGTGTTTTACTGTTCATAACAGCTATAAAATCGTTGGGTAACCTTTTAATTAACGTAAAACCCGTTTTAGTCGTATCTTATTCGTTATAGCTCCGTTTTTAGCGATTCTTTTGAACACGTTCTCGTAATTGAAAGTTTTATCATATTATTGATGTTTACAAAGTATAAGTTTCTGCCATGAATAGTAACTTTTTATAAAATTTGTTTTATAAAGTATTTAGCGTCGTAAACTCGTAACTAGTGTATCTTCTTCGTTATTAATCCATTTTTCGAGTTTCTTATCATTTTGGAATCCTTATGAGATGTACTATCTTTATAAAACATAATATGGCTGCTTCTAAAATCGAACCAAAACAGAAAGTTTGAAGTTTTGTGATTTAGACATGTTTTAAGCTTGATTTTTGTACCATTAAGATTCAACACCTTATTACAACTACTTCACAACATTTCTATCTTATGTTTTACATATCTAAAATCCATTAGGTCATACTTTGCTCAAGAATATCCAAGATAACAAGTTTAACATGTTATTTACATCATTTTCATTTGCAACTTATTAAGTAAATCATTAAAACCCTAATTTGCACTTATACATGTTAATACTTAACCAACATGTTAAAACACTTATACATTCCTTTTAACATAATATTATCATCCATATGACATGTAAATAAGTGTACAAAACAATGATCATAAGTAAATATTCATTTTACATATTCAAAAGTACCCTAAATGGTGATTTAGCTAAATATAACATATGAACACATAAAATCTTAGTTATGAAATGATTAAGCTTTATATATAACCTTGTGTGGATGAGTAGAGAAAAGAAAACCAATCACACCCTTGTGATTTAAACTATGAGAAGTGCTACATCCACATAAATTTTACATAAACAAATCCACATAATAATGTGTCAATCAATTATTTGTGGTGAAAATAAGAAAGAGAAAATACACTAAAACATGATTGGTCAATTATATTTGCCACATCATTATGTGAGAGTTTGTTTGTAAAAATTATGTGGATGTAGCATTTCTCTTAAACTATTGGCTTGAAAAATTAGGATGAAACCCTAATTTTTCCCTTGTAAACCCTTTCTTTCTTTTCTTGATTCCTTCCTTGCAAATGGTTAACCAACTCTTGAAACCTTCTTAGAATACCTTAGATATGATGTGTGTATGCTTGTATAATGATAGAAAATCAAGCTATGGATTTGGTTTGGAGGGTGTTTGATGTCGTGGGTTTAAGAGAAGGAGGAAGAGAGAGTTTGTGATTTCTTTGTAATGAAATGGAAAGTATGAGCTTTTCTATCAAAAGTGCACCCTTATTTATACTACTAGGAAGATATTTTAGTGTCTAGTTGATGTATGCAAGGTGGCAAAGCTTCTTGAAGAAGATTGGATGACATGAGAATAAGATAGGCTTATTTAGAGCTTATCTTGGTCTAGTCATGGTTCAAGTTGCATGAAGATATTTTACAAAGCTTCTTGGTGACTCTTGGCTCATCTTATCTATATGTAGACGTTCATTGATTCGCAGTTTTATATACCTAAAATATATATATAAAATATAACCTTAAGAGAAATTAAGAAAATTACCAAGTTTCCCTTGATAAAATTCACCGCGAAAACGTAAGCATTTTACGTAGCCAATTAAAATAAGATGAACAATGTTATTAATTATCCTCATAATAATCATATAACACTTGCTTGATGTAAACATTTAATCGTTTAATGCCCGTTTACATTGAATGATCATTTTTAGTTTACGCGATTTAACTTTACGTTTACGGTTTAAGAGCAAACGCGTAAAACCCTAAAAATAAATTGTGAATTACATAATGTCATACAATGACCTAAAACACGAGGTGTTATATGTCTGCTTTAATAAGCTGTTTCCACCTTAATTTTTGATTTAGAAAAAAAAAGTTTTCACAAAAGTTATTAGTTTTCAGCTGTTTTACAACTTTGTTTTTCAAAGTTTTTGCAAAATAAAAAAAAGGGGAAGAGAGGAAATTATGAGTGAGCAAGACTCAAACCCACAACCTCTACCCTCCTCAACCCTTTCATAGCACTCAACACACACACCACTAACACTGCGCCCTTGGGACATTTACGTCTCAAGGTGCATTGTTTATTGTTTTAACCCTTTCTGAGCTCTTTATAAAATAAGCACTTCGAGTGCTTATTTACTTTTTCCTGGCTTAATCTTTTTAGATTATTCATAGGACTTATTTTTCATAGAATCTTTATAACTTCAGTGATTTTTGAGAATTTTCTTAGAATTTTTAGTCAAAGTTTAATATTTTTCGTGAATTAATTTAGTTAAAAACTTTAAAAAATCATAAAAAATAGAAAAATAATCAAAAAAATAATTTTCTTTTTTATAAAATTTTCTTTTATCATATTCTAGGCTTAGGTTGAAATTTACTTCCGTCGGGTTAATATTTTGAAAGTTTAATTTTTAAAGAACGGGATTCGATCCCCGTTCTCGTTTTCTTCATTTTTAGCTCAAATTACTCTCGGTTTAGAATTTCCTTAGCTTTTTACTTTTAAATAGTCATTTAGGATTAGAAAAAGTTTAGAAAAGTATTTAGGGTTTAATTTTAGTGTTCTAGCTTATTTGTCGGTTTTACTTTATTTCCTGTTATCATTTTTTCATAGTTAGGTTTAATTGTCCCTTTATTTGCTCACTATTAGGATTTTAGAAAATAAATCATCTTCGAACCAATTCAAGTCATTGTCCAAATAACAAACGAGGTCTCAATTTCATAAGTCTTTGGGAAAATGACCCGGTAATCACTTACTAGTTAAACGTGTAGTATTTTTGTAAGATTTTTCCTACTACCTTTGTCCTCAAGGGTAGTTTTGGAATTTTCTATACTTTATATTATTATACGTATTAAAACTATACATCACCCTCCATGGAAGTATGGAGGGGATATTTATAGCCATGGACACGCCCCTACTTTCCTATCTTGACATTTCTAGTCCTTGCGTATTCGGCTAATGGTAGACTAATGTAATTCCGTATAAGTCGACATATTTTAAGGCTTACAAACATAAACATAAGCAAAATGGCAGCCCATACATTTTTTTCTTTTCTTTTTCATATATTTTTTTCGTACACTTTTTCCTCGCCATTTGCTTAAACATAAATACATGACTTGGGTTTTATAAATGCACCCCAACACTTGAGTTTTTAATACTCAATAACATAATACAGACTAATGACCCGAATGAAAGGATCAACAAACATGGAGTGTATAAAGCACATATGAGGGTAACAATTTGACTTCTTTCCCATTTCTCCATAAAATAAAAATTACCATGAGTCCTAGTCGTCCCAAAACTATATACACTAATAAAAGACTCGGTTTAGCAACCATGTACTCAAGCAAATAATTAACTGGGTTTACAAATATGATAACCATTAATGTACTAAAGACGAGTACATACAAGGAAGGCTAAGGAGATTTAGGTGTAAAATTTGGTGTGGGTGTAAACAATGTTCTTCATTAATAATCCAGAATCTACCGGAAAATTACGAGAACCGCGAAAAGGATAGGCTCAGAGGGGTGTACTATGGGTATCTTGCACTAAAAATGAGTGTATAGCAACGGTGTGGGGATAGTTATATGATTGGGGGGACCATAATAACAAATACTGGTTTAAAACAGAGTTTATCGTAGTGCCTCTTATCATTTAGCAAATCCTAATCACACGAATGCAATCTCACTAGCGGTCTCGGGATGAATAATAAAAATAGGTTTTAGAATTTAATATACTACCGGTACACTCATATAATTTTAAACCGATATCAATGCTCCAGAAAAGGCGACAAAACCACATATGCACAATTAAATCCATGAATGTGACACATGCGATTGCTCAAATCCTTAACTTGAGAAAGCTAAAGGTAAAAGTTATCTTAAGCACCAAAGATGGATGCTTGAATTCCTAAAGATCTAGGGGCGTACCTCGCATTTTTTGGGGAGGAATTTTTGAGTGGTAGGGTTTTTGTGCTAGTCATATAACTCCTATCCATGAGACGCTATTAATACTTAGTTTTCATCGGTATGTGCCATACAAAAATTTAAATTTGGGTCAAAATTACCGTCTACGCTATGTTTCAGTATATTACTCATCATTTCAAGGACAAAGCAAAGGCAAATGAAAAAAATAGTTTCTAAGGCTTTATTTCCACCCTACACTTATTTTGAACATTGTCCTCAATGTTCTACAAGTACCTGAAAAACGAATAAAGGGAAAAAAGAAAAGGGCAAAAGAAACTAGTACTCCCCTGGTTTTGCTCAATAATGGAGAAGAAATAAATGATCCCGGCTAAATCATCATCTAAGAATCATCCATACGAAACTCCTAAGAACTTCCAGGCTTCTTCTTATCAAATATAACATGCAAATCAAAGACAAGAAACAACAACTACACGTGGCGTAAAATCGGCAGGTGATGACATCAAATAACGTCACTTTTATAGCATTATTTATCCCATGTAAATAACACATTTTGTAAAATTATTGCAAGAATTGTTACTTAATCGTTTATATTTGAGAATTGCAGTAATTATGGAGTACTTGGTGAAGATTAGCAAAAAGGCACACATTCTGGAGCTTAAACAAATACATTTGAAGAAACTGAATCTGACATCCTCTACGCCGTATCCATCAAGGAAGATACGATGTATCTATGCCCACACTTCACAAAAGACCACGAAGAAATAAAGATCAGTACGCCGTATCCAGAAGGAGTCTATACGCCATATTTAATTTAAAGTAATAAAATATTTTGGAAGATATCGAACGTGGTCCCTACTCCAAGAAACTCCTGATACGCTGTATCCAAGACACTCGATATGCTGTATCGACCAAATTCCAAACATTATAAATATAAAACCTAAAAACGGGTTTTCAGTGTGCTTGATCATATTTTCGATACCTTAACCACAAAAGTCGATTTTCAAAAGACAAGAAGAGCAGAAAAGGTCAAACAAAGCTATCAATTCCATAGGAAATACTTTGTAATCTCCTATACTCTAGTAATCGTTTGATTTTTGGTATCATTTGTTTAACTCAGTTAGTTTACCTTGGTTGGATTATTGCTCTTGTATTGATTATGACGTTTGAGGGCTAATACCCTTGAGTATTAGCCATTATTATAAAAATTTGAATGCTTGGTTTGTTTATCTCAAATGCTTAATTTATCGTTGATTGCTTGTTTATGTTTATCAATTTATACTTGTTTACGTGCTTTTGTATGCGACCTATCATTCAACTCTAGTGATACGGACCAAGTTGACGCTAGATGTCGGGATGGCTTTCCCTGTAGTGATTTATATGTCTAACCAATAGCTCCCTAATAATACCTATCTTTCCTTTAGATAAGTTTGCTTTGGTGGACTGCAGGTGACCCTTGAGATCAACGAGTACATTCTTAATCAATTGGTAAATACTTGGCCAATGGACTACTAGTATATAAATTGCCATTAAACAGTAAGTGGATAAAGTCTTTATGAGCCAGGGTTTAACAAGATCACCATTGCTTTAATCCCTAAGATAGATTATAATCAGCAAATAGGTTTGCTTAATGCAATACTTTAATTGTGACAGAATCTAGTGTCTAGTCTTAGGAAAATAATGCCTAATCCGTAAAAGTGATATGCCGCCTCGAATAATAGTCATTGGCACTAAATAAAAAAACCAACCATTCTAATTGGATTAATCATGTTAATACAGTTTTCCTTATATTGGCTAACCACTCTTCTATCATTTGTCGTCCTGCTTGCGAGGGTATGGTTTCTTAATAGAACCTAAGTCACCACAAACCTGTGTCAGTCGCTCAGCTGAAACCCCCCCCCTTATCCGTTAAATTAGGATTTACATAGGTTAGCATAGGTTTAACATAGAATAGAATTAATTAGTTTTAAATTAAGCTTAGTTAGTTAACCAAAATAATTAATAAAAATAAAGATAGTTTCTCGCTCTTAGTAATCGACACCTACTTACACGAAATCCCACTGACTGGTACACTTCCCGTTAAGATGTTTTTTAGTAAAGTCGGCAAAATATAAATTGTAAAGACTTAAATACTCTTAATAACACCTAACACGACGACACGTTTAAGTTTTTGCGCCGTGGTCGAGAGTGAAATTTTAATTTGAATTTTATTGATATTTTGTTATTAGCATTATATAGATCGAACTCTAGGATTAGTGTAAATTTAGATTAATTAGTATAATTTAGATTAGTTTAAAATTCTGTGTATTTCTTGTTTTGCTATTGCGTTGTAAAATACGCGTATTTAGTTTACTAAACAAGGCGTATTAACAATTCGACACTTTCTCTTTTCTAGAATTAATCACCAGCTAAATATGGAAGACCCAAACATGCCCAGGGAAGAAGTTATCATGATTGAGGAAGAAAAAGCGCCGCAGAATTAAGGTATATAATTGGGTGCGAAACTGCTAATGTATGGTAGAATCAGTTGACGATGAATTCACAACCTCAAATCTTTTAAAACCGAATTCCCACTATAGTTTTGATTGACACGTTTACGTCTCAAGAAGCACTCTCGTGTGAATCCATAGAAAGTCCTCTTAACGACAATGAAATTGACTTTATCGTTTGACGAATCCGACGATGAAGATTACACGGTAATTTTTGACAAAAGCTCGTTTTCTTATAAAATTATTTATGTTAATGATTTAAAAACAGATTTGGAAAATGATAACAAAAAAGTCAATATGCCTCTGTTTCTGTCACCCGAGCCTATGGTCAGTTATTTCAATGATGTAGACTTTCTCAAAGATTTCAAAAAAGAATTTCTAGCCATTACTTACAATGATGCTCTAACTAAACCCACTGAAAGCCCTTAACATATCGATGAATTTGATTTAAAAGATGAAACGTCATTTTCTGAATATGATGAAGAGGAACAAAATGTTTTGTACTTTGATGATCTATTCACTTTTAACATAACTTATCCCGATAACCTAAAGTCTGGTAAAGACAATGATGATAATAAAATCAATGTAATACAGTCTTCGGGGGGTAATATAATAAACAACGATACACAAGGGTCAAATAAGCTTTTGGAGATTGAAGTTTTATCATGTATTTAAATCTAACATCCGCTTGGAATTACCTTAACAACGGGATGCTATTAAATCTTATTAAGAATTTGTATGTGCTTTTTGGCATCCCGTTCGACCCCAAATAGTTTTATAAGGATGGTGGTTAAACGAGGAAGTTGCGTAGGCCAAGGTACGTTCTCTTTACTTTGTTATATTTAAGGAAAATTGGTCTCCAAGAACGGATACGACGTATTAGGTAAACACCTATACGTCGTATCTACTGTTTTTAATCAGAGTTGACTTAGTCAACAACTTTGTCCAATACGGCGTATTGGACCAAACCCAATGCGACGTATCGAGTTTGGGTATAAAAACCCAACTGATATGCCGGATAAACATTTACACACACTTTTACTCTCTCTCGATTTTAACCACAACCAAAAGTCTTGAAGACCAATTCCTCGTTTGTTTTTCTTTCTCACAATCACTACTCTAAGGTAATATGCTCAAATCTATTCCCTTCCTTTTTCCTTTTTTCATATTTGTTAAAGGCGATTAGGGTTAGGGTTAGTAGGGTTTACTTTTAGAGGTTTTTGATATGCCGTTATGTCTCACCTTGTACCTTTTTTTCCTGAGAATGAAGCAAAGAATTTTTAGAATTAATAATGGGTAGAATTAAGAATTCCCTTTTTCGTTTTTAACTATAGAGCAATACGGCGTATCCACTAAAATGGATATGGCGTATTGACTCAAATCCTCCCAAATTGTAAAAACCCAGTACGACGTATTCATAATTGAAAATGGAGTATTGTATTCTGCTGATAATCCTGCAGTTTAAATACCATATGCCATATTGACTTATCTATACGGCTTATTGACTACAGATCTCTTAATACTCCATATATGTTCCCTATATGGAGTATTCCTATAAAACTCCATACGGTGTATCCATTTTTGAATACATCGTATCCACCCTCAGAACAGAATGATAAATCTTTATAATCTTTGTACTAATTTCTTTAAATTTGAAGATATGGCCCTTCCACCTAGAGATCAGACACATTAGTATCTTAGATTCAAGGGTTTGGGGTATACAGATGTTGATATTACGGATTTTGAGGAGAGATTAGGTAGGATTTACGATAGAGAGATACACAGGGTTCAAGTTTTTAACTTGGGGAGGGATTGACAATCTATGCTAAAGGGATTGAGTGGTAGGATGCTGATGGAGCACAGGGATGCTCAGGGACAGAGTGTATTTACTAGCCAAGCTTGGAGGAGGCTATTTAAGATTCAAGGCCCTTGTAAACACGAACCTTATTCAGAGTTTTTTAGTACATTAGATTTGGAGAGGCGTGGCTGATCTTGATACAGCGGGGCATTACAGTTTTCAGCTAGAGAGTAAAGACCGTATGAGGCTGGAGAAGTTTATTTTACCTTAGATTACACACTTGGGAGAGATAGATCTGCCTAATGTGGCACCTATTGGCCGAGAGTGCGAGGAAGATCCCCGACAAGGGGGATCGGAGTGCTTACTAGGTAGGGATCTCATATGTGGGAGATTTCCTTGGCACAACCCCATCTTATACTTTGATCAAGGATCTGATGCATAGGTTGTGCCACAGGCTGATTGAATGCAGTATACCTGGGAGGAGTCAGGCACCTAAGAAGGTGACCAGACTGATTTTTTTATCTAAGGGGGATGGATGTTGGTTCAGTCAACATTCCTTATCTTTTGGCTAGGTATTTAAGGTTGTTTGCTTCAAGGAGGAAGCACGAGGCGATGATATCTGGTCCAGTTTGTTCTCTCGGCTGAGCATTTTACTGCTTACTTGAAAAAGAACTCCAGGGATTGATGTTGGATTTATCTGAGACCTCCCTATACTGATTTGATTAATTAGTGAGGTTGCAGATTTGTGAGGAGCTTGACAATACTTGGGCTTGGGTAGCCTCGGGACTAGATAGGCAGCAGGTTGCTACGGTTGGTGCCTCAGAGGTCGTTGAGGGTGCTCCCGATGTTAATGAGGGTGACCAGGCTATTCCGGCACCCGTACAGGCACCTCAGCCACTTGCAGCTGGACCAGCTAGGACTATGGCATAAAGGTTAGGTAGGTTAAATGAGGACGTCCATGGTTTGCGAGGGGCATTAGGAGAGCAGAGAGGTGTTGGACAGTATGGCCAGTGATTTCTCTCGATTTACTACATGGACGACCACTAGACTTTCACGGATGATGGATCAGGCTAGGGTCAGGTACATGAGCTATTCATATTATCATATTGCGTATGTGAGACGTATCAGGCATAGGACTGATGAAGCTAGCACCTCAGCACCTCAGCAGCTAGACCCTTAACTCCTCTATCCCCTACATTTTGATGTCTATCTTTTGTACATTTAGATAATTCATATCATGATGTATCTAAACTTAAAACAGTTTATCCTTTGATGTGTATATGTTATGAAGTGATGTTTTGATTTGTTTGTGCATAATAGAATCAAGCCTGACAGTAAGTTTAGCAAATTAGCTCGTTGAATTATTAACGTGACACAATACCATAACCATTACATGAATAAAACAAGAGAAGTGTTGGAATAGTATAAAAAAAAGCTAAGAAAATGTAGAACGTTTTAAAGACTAGCTGAAAGAAAATGCTTCCAGGAGACAGCCGATTGTTATTTATTTTATTTAAGTTTGTCTTTCCATACATCAATAACGGCGTATACAGCTCCATACCATACGTGTATTGAATGTCTGAAATTTATCAATCCGTTATTTTCCCTGCATTTAAAAACCTTTATTCCAGTTCTTCTATACACTATTCATGACATGATACGACGTATCAGCAGACTGTCCATATCAATATTTTTTACAGTATGCTCCATATGGATTATTTGCTAGTTGATCGATACGCGTAATGTCCCTATATTGTATTATTGTTTTATAATTTATTAACCAAGATACCCAGATAGATTTTGCAGTGTTGTTTTACTTATTTTGCACTTTCTCGTTGAAAAGAAATCAATAAAGTTTGGTGAAAGTTTTTTATCGATCATCTGGAAATCCTATTGTGTTTGTAGTCATGTGAATCCAGATGCCTTACAACACCCATTCTTGCCACATAAAACTCTACTTGGAGAATTCTACCGAGCAAAACACAAGGGGAGTTTCCCTGCTAATTCTTTAAGTTTCCATTAATGTTTTAGCTAAACACGATGACGTTGTATAAATTTAAGTGGGGGATGGGACATAGAACTTACTTGTCCTAGTTTTCCAAATTAAACTGCTTAAATTAGCGTAAATTTAAAAAAATCAAGCATACTTTGTGAAATTACTATTACCATAACTTTGCACATGACCCTTATTAATAAGGGGAGATTTAGCCTTTCCTTTTCCAATGTTACACCAAATTCACAAAAATAGGAGTGTGCGGATTTGTAGACTTTAAAACTTGGCTTGTATATCTATTCGAGACCACAAAATAGTACTATGATTTAGAATGGAGTTAACTTTTACATGAAAATTTCAAGATTCACCCAAAAAGCCTTTATATGTTTGTTTTGATTGACTAACTAAACTATTAGTTTTAACCTTCTTATAAACCTTTGTTTACTCTCATTTAAAGTAAGATCCCCTAGAAACACTGTCGAAGTCAAACCTTAGGAATAACACCAACTATTTGGTTTCCGTACACCTTACACCGAGCCTACCCCTTTAATAAGTCGATTTAGCGTTGCTATTGCTTAAAATGGAAAGTATGTATTTCTTGTATCTTGTGTTATTTTCTATCTCTGGTATGGTTGGGAAATTTGCACATTGAAATGGGAATATAAAAAGTAGTCAAAACTCATGTATTTTTACTACTATCATAATTATTAGTATGTCCGAAGAATGAAGAATCATGGAAGAAATTTCCTGTGTTATTATGATCGTGAAGATTGTGAAATTACAATGAGATTCGTAGTATAGTATATTGTTTAAAAAAATTGAAAAAATTAAAAAATCGCAACAAAAAAAGGAGGAAAGTTTGAAGATAGTTGGTCGTTAAACTTAAACCGATGAATATTAAAGATCGATTATTCCATTGATACGCCAAAAAAAGCAACGAGGAAAGTTTTTTGATATAAAGTGTAGATATCCCACTCGTCTTGTAAAAGTATGTAAAGTATGTATGATAGAAGTTTGGACATTGCGGGAACGCCGACTTACGTGTTTTTTTGTTTATCTATGATCAAGACTTTGTTATATAGGTTGTCTTTTATCATGGTAACAGTCGAAATAAGTATCTTGCAACGTGTACCTTATCTTTTTTGGACTTAATCTATTGTTTGTTCGTAAATTTTAATTAACAACAATTTTATTTTTTTCCTAATCATTAACCTGGTTTTACGCGAATGAGATTTGAATCAAGTCGGCATGACTATTATTCTTTTACGGCCCATGTATGCAATTTTCATGCTTTGTTGGTTAATACTTTTTGGTGAAAGTTGAAGATCCATACCCTATATCATTCTTCATCCTAACCGTTGGTTAAACTCGAATAAGAAAGTGATCGAACACACATGTCTATTCCGTTGTTACAGCCATGTATGTATGATTCAGCTGCCTTGTTGGTGTGGTACTTTTGGTGAAATATTGTTAGAATGATCAACCCTAAGCCTTTAAAAATAAAACTCATTTTACCTTTATAAATTTGTTACTCCTTAGCTCTAGTGTAGAATTTATCCTTGCTAAGCCTGAGATAGAATACTCGTCACGCCAGCAATTGAGTGAATTAGTTACATGTTACCACATACATTAGTTGAGTGATTTGAGTGTTTTCATCTTCCTATTTCGTGAGGTATTTGGTTGTGTACTTGTAATTGATTGAATAAATGCTTAACGGGAAAAATCCTTAGGGATACATTTTCATAAACTTCTAAAGGCTACTTGAGGACAAGTAGGATTCAAGTGAGGGGATATTTGATGACATCAAATAACGTCACTTTTATAGCATCATTTATCCCATGTAAATAACCCATTTTGTATGATTATTGCAAGAATTGTTACTTAATCGTTTGTATTTGAGAATTACAGTGATTATGGAGTACTTGGTGAAGATTAGCAAAAAGGCATGCATTCTAGAGCTTAAACGAAGAAATATGAAGATTACTGTTCTGACATCCTATATGTCGTATCCATAAAGGAAGATACGGCGTATCTGTGTCTGCACTTCACAAGACCATGAAGGAATAAAGTTCAATACGCCGTATCAAGAAGAACTCCATACGCCATATTCAATATAAAGTAATAAAATATTCAAGAAGATATCGAACGTGGTCCTCACTCCAAGAAACTCCCGATACGCCGTATCTATCTCACTCGATACGCCGTATCGACCAAATTTAGACCCTGTAAATAGAAAATCTAAAAACGGGTTTTTAGTGTGCTTGATCATATTTTCGATACCTTAACCACAAAAGTCGATTTTCAAAAGACAAGAAGAGCAGAAGAGGTCAAGCAAAGCTATCAATTCTATAAGAAACACTTTGTAATCTCCTATACTTTAGTAATCGTTTGATTTTTGGTATCATTCGTTTAACTCGATTAGTTTACCTTGGTTGAATTATTACTCTTGTATTAATTATGACGTTTGAGGGCTAATACCATTATTATGAAGATTTGAATGTTTGGTTTGTTTATTTCGAATGCTTAATTTATCATTGATTGCTTGTTTATGTTTATCAACTGATACTTGTTTACATGATT
>BQNB010099700.1:0-22960 GCA_026074375.1 Tanacetum coccineum | reverse complement strand
GTGACTATCAACTAAAGATGTCACTTGAGTGTGTAGAGGTTCTTTCTTAAGATCAGCAACTTCTTTTTCTAATGCTGTGATTCTATCGTTGAATCGAAAGACTGATTAGAAATCAGGAAGATTAGATAGAGGATTTATAGTTTCAATTATTGACGGAGGAGTGGGTGTAGCCTGTATTGGTGTAGGAGTGAAGGTGTATGATGATTGAGGAATGTTTATAAATACCGATGATGATTCAGGGATAACTGAAACTGGTATTGTAAGGAGAGTGGGTGCTTGAGTTCTAGGAACTTCATGGTGGACATGAACATCTAGTAGAGACACTATTTCTGCATCAGTTTGAAGAATATCTGAAAAATTTAGGAATTTAGATGCCAAGTCGGATGAGTGAAAAGAACTAATAACAGGGACTTCTGTCTTCTTTGGAACAGTAGAAATTATCACATGGGCATCTTCAACAACCTGTTCTTGAGTAGTCTCTAAATTTTCATTCCCTTGTTGAGCTTCAGTCATTTCAGAATCATTACCCTCTCCTTGAACAATTCATATAGCAGTCTTAGTAGGCTCTTCTAATCTTGCATCTGCATCATCATCAAATTGGTCGGTAGTATCATCCATTCCTTTTTCTTCATCACTTTTTATCTCATCATCTTCAGATTCTTTTCTTGATCAAACTCCTCTTCTTCTTGATCATCATCGTCAGATTCTTCTCCACAGTTGATGCATCTGATCAACAACAACATCATTGAGTGAATTGATAACCCTAGTATGACCGAGATCTCTTAAGAAAGATATAGTGTCTTCTTCAGAAGGAAGAGCATCAAAGTCACGACTAGGTACTCTTGGGCAAATCTGAAAGATATCTTTGAAGACTTCCAAGGTAAGCTTGAATCGTTTCTTATCAATCTTGAATCTGTAGAAGTCATCATGTTTGTATATGCAATTCCAGAATTGATGCATATACACTTCAGGGACATCAGCAGTGATGAGAAATGCAGAATAGCATAGAGTGAGTGCAAGTGCATCCAGAACAACTTGAAATGTTTCCTCTTTTGGTTTCAATCCATGAGGGATTCTTCCATTGCATTTTCCAATGTCAAGTCGATTCTCTTTGGGAACAAGTTCAAGGTCAAGCTTGGTTTGTTGAGCAGTGATGGAAGTCATGATTCTTAAGATTAAAAAGGAGATGGGATGAGAACTTGAAGGTCTTGATTTTTTAATAGAGGTTTTGAGGGTTTTTGATATGTGTGTGTGTTCGTGTGAGGAAGAAAGCGGGCAAAGGGGGTGTTTGTTTAAAATCCTTTTAGGGTTTTGGCAAAAATGCCCCCTGGGTTTTAATAGTACTTCTATTTTTCTTTTAAACTTTTCCTAAGGCATTTTAAGTTTCCCATAATGCAAAACTAGCCCCTATGGTTTAGTCAACAAGAAAAACTTAAGATTTTGCGTTAAAACCCCTATAAGATTAAACATATATCAAATAAAGCCCAATTGAGTTAAAATTATCAACTCCCCTTTAATTATTCACCCGATATGATTAAAACCTTTCCGATTATCATTTTATTATAATGAAGAAGATGATTTTGACAGTTTCTCCCCCTCAAATAATGACCCGTTTTCTATTGAAAGAGTTGTAGTCGTTATTTGATGGATCAAAATTGTCTTAGAAAAAATGATGATCTGATGAATTCAAACGATGATTATTTTGTATTTTGAAAATCAACACCCACAAAAAATAAGATTTCTCTTATTTTTTATCACATAAGTGCACTGACACGTACACTTACGGATTATAAGAAGCACGGGTTGTGATGCAAAATAATCACAAGCCTTTGAATGAATATAACGTAATTCATTCTCGAGAAAATTAATTCCCGTTGTTAGGTCAAGTTGTCTTTTTGACGACATACTTGCCTTGAAAATGATTACCGGGTTTATGTTAAACTTGCATGTATAGATTGCCTATACAATAGTGTATTGATCGCCTATGTACCCACTTATGTATTGATCGCCTATACAAATATCTTATGTATTGATCGCCTGAGTATTTGTCTAAATGTATTGATCGCCTGAGTTAAATTTGTCATCAACATTTTACTCCCATTTAATCCATAACAACCATTTAGATACGAACATATAGCATCAATATATCATACTAACATCTTTATAACACAGATTAACCACAAAAATCTTGATTTAAGCCAAGTTCGAGCTACAAGAGCTCGAAAACTCCCAACTTCCAAGATTTTTTAAACAAACAAGTTATTTAACACTCAAAAGCACTCAATCATTCAATATAACACTTCTTAAATCCAAACCCATAAACTTTTTCAAGTTTTTACCCATTTTCACTTAGTTCGATTTCAAGAATCATTCGAAACACACGAAGGAGTTAACCCCATTAAAAACTGTTTTAAGCACAACATCTAGACCCTTAATAAACCAAAACCCCTCAATCAATTATAAATTTCATCCCCTTTTCAATGAGACAAAATTTCAATTAAGTTTTAGGGTTTTTCGAGCAATATACCAAGATTTGGTCATATATATGTAATCATTAGCCTTAATTCGTGTACCTTTTAGCTTAAAACGAGGGTTGAACGAATTCTTGAAGATTTGCAAGTTAATCAATGGATGTATGAAGGTTTAAGGTATGTGTGTGTGTTCGTGTGAGGACGAGAGCGGGCAAAGGGGTGTTTGTTTAAAATCCTTTTTGGGTTTTTGACAAAAATGCCCCCTAGGGTTTAATGGTGTTTCTAATTTTCTTATAAACTTTTCCTAAGGCAAACTAAGTTTCCAAATTTGCAAAATTAGCCCTTAAGGTTTAGTTATCAAGAAACAAGTTCACATTTTGCATTAATACCCCAATAAGATTAAACATATAACACATAAAGCCACGAAGGAGTTGAAATTTATCAACTCCCCTTTAATTCTTCACCCGATATGATTAAAACCTTTCCAATTATCACATGATTAATTATGAAGAAGATGATTTTGACAGTTTCTCCCCCTCAAATAATGACTCGTTTTCTATTGAAAGAGTTGTAGTCGTTATTTGATGGATCAAAATTGTCTTAGAAAAAATTGATGATCTGATGATTCTGAAAGATGATTATTTTATATTTTGAAAATTAACACCCAAGAAAATAAGATTTCTCTTATTTTGACACATAAGCGCACTGACACGTACACTTACGGATTATAAGAAGCACGGGTTGTGATGCAAAGTAATCACAAGCCTTTGAATGAATATAAAGTAATTCATTCCCGAGAAAATTAATTCCCGTTATGAGGTCAAGTTGTCTTTTTGACGACATACTTGCCTTGAAGATGATGACCGGGTTGCTATCTGAAATAATAGCAAGCCATTTTGGCATGTTTTGAAAGCTTTTGAAACTTCTGCTCGAACTTCATTTACAGCCTCGTATCATTATTAAATGACATTTCTAAGGCCGTAAATGTTATTGATTTTCAGAAGACATGCCAGAGATACATATTTTTATATTTTTTTGATTTTTTAATTTTTTTCTTTTGTTTTTGTAAAATTTTATAAAAGGAAAATCTTTTTGGATTTTTATGTTTTCATATGTACATATATACAGGATATGAGTTACCACCATCACTCGTCCGTTTCCTCTGCCAGACGTTTCAACGTTTCTAGAGACATGCTTTTCATACCAAGCTTATCGATCAAGAAGTTAAATCTCTCTCGAGGCAACGGTTTAGTAAAGATGTCAGCCAGTTGGTATTCAGTCCGGACAAAGTATAGCTCCACGATTCCATTCTCCACTTGCTCCTTTATGAAATGGTAGCGAATATCGATGTGCTTAGCTCTTGAATGTTGAACATTGTTGCAGCATAAAGCAATCGCACTCTTGTTGTCGCAGTACAGAGGGATCTTATTGAATTGAAAGCCATAATCTGTTAGCTGTGAACGCATCCAAAGGATTTGTGAGCAACACCCAGATAAGGCAATATATTCAGCCTCTGTACTCGATATGGCAGTGCTCTTTTGCTTCTTGGACGACCAGCTAACAAGTTTATCACCTAAGAACTGAGCGCTTCCCGATGTACTACGTCTAGTGTCCTGACACCCCGCGTGATCGGCATCTGCATAAGCTGTGAGTGACATATCGGTATCCTTCGAGTACCATAGACCCATGTTAATGGTTCCGTTAAGGTATCGAAAGATCCGTTTCACCGCTTGTAAGTGCTTTTCGGTAGGCTTAGCCTGATACCGGGCACATAAGCAGACAACATAGTTAAGGTCAGGTCTACTGGCTGTAAGATACATTAAGGATCCAATCATGCCATGGTAAAGTGTAGCATCAACTTGTTTCCCCTGTAGATCTTTATCCAGTTTCTTGTTTTCAATCATGGGTGTGTCTACAGAATCAGTAGAATGCAAACCATATTTTTTAACAATTTCAAAAGCATATTTAGATTGGTTTATAAAGATGCCTCTAGGACTTTGAGAAATTTGTAATCCTAAAAAGAATGATATTTTCCCCATCATCGACATCTTGAACTTATTGGTCATCTGATTAGCAAACTCATTACACATGGCAGTATTAGTGGATGCAAATATTATATCATCAACATAAATTTGTATCAGTAATATGTTGTTTCCAGCATACCGTGTGAAGAGTGTTGGATCAACTGCACCTTTGGAGAATTGTTGAGAGATAAGGAAGCTTGACAACATATCATACCATGCACGTGGTGCTTGTTTTAGACCGTAAAGAGCCTTTTTGAGCTTGTACACATGTGATGGGTTGTCCTGATCAACAAATCCTTCTGGTTGAGAAATGTAGACCTCTTCTTTGAGCTCTCCATTCAAGAAATCCGTTTTGACATCCATTTGGTAGATTGTTATATTCTTGTGAGCGGCATTTGCTACGAATATACCAATGGACTCTATTCTAGCAACCGATGTAAATGATTCCTCGAAATTGATTCCTTCTTCTTGTTTGAATCCTTGAGCAACGAGTCTTGCCTTATTCTTAAATACCCCACCAAATTCACCTGTCTTGACCTTATAAATCCATTTCAGCTTGATCAAGAATACTTTATCTGGACACGGCACCAATTCCCAAACTTTAAGTATTTCAAATTCATGAATTTCTTCTTGCATTGCATCAATCCATGATGGTTCGGTCATTGCTTGTTTAAAGTTCTTTGGTTCTACTGAAGTTAGGAGAGCATCAAAATAACACCACATGGCATCAGTTTCAAGTTGCTTCCTTGTAGATACAGAGCGAGAAGGATCACCGATCACGTTTGCTATAGGATGATCCTTAGTCCATCTACCAATGTGTTCAAATGGAGTGTGGATTTGTCTCATATTATGTAACACCCCCATTTTTACATATAGCAGCGGAAGCTAATCTGGGGTATTACTTCATGGATACAATAATCATAATCATAGAAAACGACCCAAAAGAGACGTTTATTCAAAAGATATGTTATCATTCATTTCAAATCAGATTTTTACAAAGGCAGGTCCCAAAATCTAGAAACATAAAATGTGAATGATAACAAGTTTTAGCCATCTTCATGTCCATTGTGACAACCTGAGAATTTCCGTTCAATAAGTTAGCCATTTCCGTGTAGTAATTTGAATTTTTAAATGTTTCGTTTAGCTTTACCTTTTAACCGGGAAATTTTTTTGTTGTTATCTGAGAATCGTCTTCGGGAGCAAACCGGGACACCAAACGTTGTAGTATTTTGGCAATAGCCACGTTTTTATGTTTTTAAGCAATATTTAAAATTTCGTAATTTTTTGTGATACCGTTACTCGATTCGTTATTTACCTGATACGTATTTAAATTATGCTTATACATGTGCATGCAAAGTCTTGGAAATTAATTCACAAAAGAGCACTAGTGATCCTAGAAAGTGGAAAAAATATTTTTGGTCCCCCTTTGGCCTATACATAACCGTTTACACATACATGCATGCATAGGATTCTTTTTTTTGAATTTTGCTACAAGTTAACTAGTCAAACCAACTTCCTACATAAGGGCTTGCACCATGTCCTTGCTAAACTCCCATTTGAGGATCAAATTGGTCCCCTTGTGCCTTGTCCTCTCCTAACCCATGGCACACACTAGTGTGTGTGTGTGTGTGTGTGTGTGTGTGTGTGTACTCTTTACAAGACACCATTTTGCATGGAGAGCAGTAAGGATAAAAAAAAAAAAAATAAAAACAAAAACAAACGATGTTACATGCAGAATTGCACAACCTTCCTCATAATATTCACACAAAGTTTATTAACAAATTTGGTTCCATTATCTGTTCTGATTCGTCGGACAGGTACTTTCAGCCGCACTTGGATCATCTTGAGAAACTTGATTATGAAATCTAGAGCTTCATCTTTTGACCTTTGGTCTCTTCTATATCTCTCTCTCTATAATCTCTATTCTGAATCTTGTAATCAACTCGCAATGACGAGATGAACTTGTTTCCCATTAACACTTACGACACGCATTGCACCACCAAAGATCCATGTGCAAAGATAGAGTTTTTCATGGTTTTGTGTCTTCAGATTTGGGTTTTGTGGGATTTCCTTCTTGCTTTTCCCATTGCACACGGCAGAACAACGATGGTCCTTATATCAAATTTTACTTATGAGACCTCGAAAAAGACCGAGTCAAGCTAAATGGTTTATTGCACCAAAGTTCAAAGTGAAAATAGACGTCGGTGCCATAGCCATGACTTATCTTTGAGCCTTGACTCAGACATATTAGGAAGACGCAGCATATCTCCAAGAGACAGAGTATACAGATTGTTGCCTCGAGATCCAGTCAATAGATTGATGTAAGTCATTTTTCAACACGCGTTTATCAAATAAACCCTCAAATATATATATATATATATTTATAGAAAATACATATATGTATACGTAAGCAAAGTATCATACAAATTATTCTTAGGAAAGAATAATAAGTAATCAACACGGGTATCGTTTTCCTCGACGAGAGATGAATGGAAATCTACGTTCAAGTTGTAAATCGAGCTTGATTGTCATAAAAGTTTTTGGTTTTGGTTTTAACTATTTTTTAAACTAAAAATTAAACTAATATTAATTATAAGATTCAAAACTACAAGGTTATACTAAAATTGATCTAAAAGATATAAATGATAAATATGCTTGCTAAGTGACGTGAAATGTTCCTTAAGTGCGGGCTTAAGTTTAACGAATTAAAATCCTTAAAAAAAAACAAGTTTCAAGAAATTAAATGACAAGTAAAGTAAAATGCTTTTTAAAATAAATGACAAGTATTTAAATTGCATTAAAAAGAAAATGACGGTAGGAAAATAGGAAAATTCTAATGACTAGTTAATTTTTTAAACCTTTTTAAAACCGCACTAAATTCCAAATCACTAATCACTAACAAACACAAGTTAATTTACTCGCTCTCACATACGAAATTCCAAATTTAACAAACATATCAACAAAAATAAATCTACACTAAGCATGGGAAAAATCAAATACGCAAATATATAATGGAACGATAAAATTAAACTGTTCTAAGTATTGAAAAGAGATTAGAAAATAGAATCCGAAATGAAGAACTGCAATGATATAAAATCACCCAATCTTATAAACTAAAATAATACATAAGTTTAATTTCTTTTAGTTTTTATTAAACTAACTAGTTAATAAAGTGTAAACTTTATTTACTAATTAATCATATAAAAGCTAGCAACTCTAAACTTAAGGTAAAATCTAGCTTATAAGATTCATAAGCTCCTCGCCTCATGTGAAAGCTTTATTATTAAACCTCATAACAAAACTGAGACTAGATCTCTATTTCGTTAAACTCCTAAACATAATTTTTTAAATGAAGACTTCTTGTTAAAAACAAATTGTTAACCGAGAGTTAAAATAATACCTTAAATTAATGAGGTTTTAATTAATACAACACTAAAAAGTTAAGTTTGAAACTAAAGTTGTAACACTGTAATTAGTCTAGATTATGCTAAAATTGAAATTGAAACCCGTAAATAATGAAAGGAAAATGACGTTTACATTGGATGCAATGATCGAAATAACTAACGATTCAAAAATAGCAAAACCACGGTTAAGCTAATTATAAACTAAATGAAAGTAATGAGATAGACAAAAGATGCGAAAAACATTTTATAAACATCATGAGAATCAAAGTAAAATACTAAATTAAAAGATCTACATCTCAACCAATAAAACTAATTCCTAAACTAAAAACTGAATGCTCCTCTGGGGTATGTTGTTGTCGTTTTTATTCACCGAAAAGTGTTGTCCAAGCCAAGAAATGTGAACCTCCTTTTGCCACGTCGCCCTCTCTTGACTTGTCAAAGTTTCAAAAAGATATCTAGCATAGGACAACATGTTGGGTCGGGACCTAGATCTAACATACCAATATGGGCTTGTTATTTCTGACCAGCCTTTAATAAGTATGGGTCGGTCCGACCCATATAAATGGCGTCGGGCCGGCCCAATAAGAGATGAAGGCACCATCGGACTCGAATTTTCGTGCTCTTTTCAATGGCATGCTTGGGAAATAGTAACGACTTCGTCTTGATCTCGAAAAATGCGTAAACGTCTTCAAATCTTAACCGAAAGTCTCTATTTTTGCTTTGTTTTCAATCCTTTGTACCTACAAGACATAAAACCACAAACCAAATATATTTGCAATAATATTAAGCATTTTTCATATTTTTACTCCGTTTTTGAAGTGTTTTCCGGGGTACAAATGATGTGTGTTTTAGCACACATCAAAATTCCCCCACACTAAGCCATTGCTGGTCCCACACGCAATGTAAATAAAACACGCCCGAAAATAAATAATTAAATCCCCTTTTAACCTATGACCCCTCACAATCAAACAAGAACATAAAAGGTCCATTAAGAAGGTTCAAAAATCATTTATTTCGAAAGCGCCCCCGTTTTAACCACTTATTCAATAAAAGATAAAAACTAAGATAAGAATTAAATAACATTATTTAAAAGGCTTTAAGAACGGGAGTTCGTCATCCTTGATTTTCACAATCCCCAAACTAAGCTTAAAACGAAATCACAGTTAAATATAAGATTAGATGCTAACACTACTCATAAATGCTAATTGTGTAAGTATAAACTTTAACTTTTCGCTCCCTTATTCCTAATTTCCTCTAAGGATTTTTTTTTATTTTTGGTGACAAATAAATTATGTCCTTATTTAAATAAAATAACCCGGTTTAGACCATAATTAGTTTGAAATCCTTTCCTAAAGAGACGATATGGTGAGAATAAGGTCCACATTAAGGTTCTAATTTCGCATGATTTAGGGGTTATCCTTTTATTTCATCCGAAACAACTCAACTACGAGTCAAGAGATGAGGCTTTATTTAGATAACCCCGGAGTCGAAATTTGGCTTCATATTTTTAATTTTTTTTTGCAACATTATTAAACCTCGGTCCTTTAGAAGGCTGCAACATCGGTTATGAGCCGGCAAGATGCAGCAAACATATTTCGACCTCAGTAATTTCCTCGACCTTTTAGAAGGCTGCAACATCGGTTGTGAGCCGGCAAGATGCAGCAAACTTTTATCAGTCTCGGATTATTATAACTATGTGCCTTATTTTGAAGACTGCAACATCGGTTGTGAGCCGGCAAGATGCAGTAAACTTTTATCAGCCCACAGTTTTATTATTATTCCTTCCTCCACATTTTAAACGACTGTCACATCGGTATGCGAGCCGACCATGATTCAAATCTTATTCGGCTTGGTTTAATACATAATTATTAAATTATAGCATTTCAAGTCATGTGGTCTTTTTAACAACTGCCACATCGGATGCGAGCCGACCAGTCCAGGATCTATTTCCCCACAACACTGACAAAACTCGATGTTTACCTACTTTTTTAACCAGAGAATCTTACGAAGTGATTTTAAACTAAGAACGCAAAAACTAAAGCAACTTTATTTTATTCCACAATTATATAGCGTTTAGTAAGCTGGTGGGAGCAAAAAGCCACAATTAACCTCTATGAGCTCTAAAGAGATCCAACTACTCCACGCTTAGCATCTAACTTATATCAAACTCTATCATTTTTCATTCTTTGCAAAATTTTAAAGTTGAGCAAACGCTTAGTCTAAAAAGCTAAGGAGAAAGCTAGAGTTTAAAACTCGATCAAGTCAAAAGCTACCAAGTTCTACGGGCCTACTTATTACTAACATTTTTATATTTTCATCATCATTAAATATTATATAAATATATATATCTATAATAAAACAATAAAAAATTTAAATATTTAGTTCAAAACGGGGTTTGCGTGAGAACACATATTACCACAGTATGATCATATTTCATAGAAATCCCCCCCCCCCCCACACTAGAATAGAACATTGCACAATGTTCAAAAATGTCGGTGGTTTTTTACCCCACACATTTAAGAACAAAAAAGGCAAATGCTAGTAATTCCAAGTGTGAAAGGGAAAACAATATATATATATATAAAAAAAATTAAAAATATAATATATATAAATATATATATATATATATATATATTATATACACTGACAGAATGAGGATTCCAAAATAAGCAAAAGATCGAAGACCGGATGATTGGAGGATTGAAAACAAGCACGGGTCTTCATGATCTTGAGGAATCCTGCAAGCAAAAACAATACCACAAACCAAAGAAAGAAGCACGCCCCCACACTTGGGCTATAAAATCACACACTTATTTATTAAGAAAATAGAAAGAAATAAAAGACACGGGTTGCCTCCCGAGAAGCGCTTGTTTTTGTGCGAGTCTCTAGCTTGACTCTCCCCGAATTCCTTTGTCCTTGGGGCAGAAACAGAAGAAAGAAAAAATCACTTTCGGATTTTCATATGCAACCGGCTTAAGAAAAGAAAAATGAAAAGTGGAAATGCCGGGGTCAAAATAGTATCCTCACTCCCGGGGGAGAGAAGAAATGAAGAAGTCACCGGATAGGTGAAAAAGGGTAGAAAAACTCGAACGACACATGTGAAGTCAAGATCATGGTGATCCTCAAAGGGGAAAGTCACATGTGTCGGAGAAGGAATGTCCGGAAGGGGAGTGGGATCATCATGAAGCAATCTTTCTAGAAAAAGATTATCCCCTTCGGAGTCCGAGTAGTCACTATCAATACCCGGGGGTATTGATTCATCAGAAGCAAGAAACAAATCGATCTCCTCCATAAGAGAATCACTATCCTCAACGGGGATGTGAGATGGAGGGAAAGACTCTGTAGAATTAAGCTCTTCCGGAGGGCGAGGAGATGAATTATCATAAAGCAAATTCTCAACAAAAAGGATTTCTTCCTCTAGATCAAAGTCGGATTTCTCAATTCCTGGTGGAATTGGATCGATATGAGCGAGTTCACCTGAGAACTCCTTGAGAAGATAATCAAACTTAGGTGAAGAATCAATTAAAATATCACGGTTAAGCAAAGATTCGATAAGATTAGACTCGGCATTGAAATAATGCGATCAATCTATTGGAGAATGAATTCATCATCTCCAAAAGAGGGTACAATAAATTTTAAAATTTTCCATCGGAACGTCCTCATCAGAAAGTGGCTCGTCATCACTAGAGGTGAAATCGTCGTTTGAATCAAAGAGAGGATTCGAGAAAGTTGTAAAAATCGGAGAAGTTTCATCATACTCGGGCACATCACACTCACTGTCGGGAATACCCTCGGACTCACTTAGGATCAGGACAAGCTCATCAACACTAGACTTTATTACTTCGTCCGATTCTGTTGCCGGAATAGTGTCAAGATGCTCATCCTCCATTATGAGAGAGTCAACGGGCTCCTTGGTTAGTAAAACGGGTGTGACTGCATCACACGGAGGAAGTCCAGAAGTAATAATATCTTTCAAGGGAATGGAACTTTCTTCGTCATCGTCATCATCATAGCAAATGGGAATCTTCTAATATCGATCTTTAGCTGCTTGATCTTCCGCAATTCGCCTATCTTCTTCCTTCTTTTGCATATATTGACCAACCATATCACATATGGATGTCATTTGCTCCATGATCTTATTTTGAGAATTGAGAAGCTCATTTTGAGCATTGAAGATTGGATGATTGACGGTATATTGCGGGGGTTGAAATTGATCAAATCCGAAAGAATTAGAATCATAGCAAGAATTTTGCTCATGATAATAGTCTTCATTCATTGGTTGACATTGAAAAGTCTCATGAGGACCCCCGCAATTTTCATAACAAATATATTGTTGTTGAAAATCATAAAAATCTTGAAAATCTTGCGGGAAATTAAAGTCTTGATTGTAACACGGTTCCGGATAGATAAACGGAACTTGCGGTGTACAATAGTGACCATAACGAGCATCGTTCCCGCAAAATTCACAAGAATACATAGGAGGTTGTCGTGGTGGGTTGAAAACGTTAGGAGAATCATCAACAAAGTTAGGTTTTGAAACGTAAGGTAATGAATTTTCTTTTTCGGAGTAGCACGTCGGATCAAAACTTGGCAAAGTTTGTGGGAGCTCATCAATGGTTTGATTGCATGGTTCCGGATTAGAGATAATCGGAGCTTTCGGTGGACAATTATAACCAATATGAGCACCTTTCCCACAAGACTTACAAGTGCATCGTTGACAAAAGATTCCATCTAACGAATCACCACACTCGTAACAACAATTGTGGTTAATTTGTGGAGGACTTTGCGAGGAATTTTCACCGGGGTCCTGTTTGACAACGAATGGCTCTTGATTAAAGTTAGTATCGTCATCGGATGACACGGAAGTGTCATGGAAATCTTGAAAAACTTCCTCCAATGTCTTTCGTATTAAAGCACATTGTCGACAATATAGACCATGAACCGGATCTCCACAATTGAGACAAATTCTTTCAAAAATAAGGGGTCGTTGAGACGAGTCGGGTATGGGAACAAGAATCTTGTCTTCAAGACTTCCTTTTGAACAACCACAGTTTCTAGTGTACAAAGCTCCACAAGACGAGCATTCTTTAATCGCGCAACGATAGTCGAATGACGCCATAAGAATTAAACAATTAAGAGGGTTAAGAAAAGAATTAAATAGATAAGAAGAAAAAGAAGATTATTTTTGGTTTTTTGAGTTTTTTAAGCAACATATTTTATTAACGGACAAAATGAATAGATAACTTATACCAATATCCAACTCGTATCACGGTAGCTCTCGGTAAAAGTGTTTAACTTTCAAGATGAGTCCGTATATCTCAATGACACAAAAGGCAAGTTTTATTTTGAAATCTTTGGTATGGGAACTTATTAAGGATAAATACTTCAGTTGAAAGTATATTTTGTAGTGATCTTTTATCAACTAGTGATTTTTTTTTTAATTTCTTTTATGAACAATTTTTTATATACTGAATAAAAGAAAATGAAAAATAATATTGTATTTTTTATATTTTTTATAAAGAAAATAACTTCACAAGGAAGGGTCTTCAAGGCTCGAACACAAACAATCCCGTAAAAATCGCTACACCTCTCCCCGGCAGCGGCGCCATTTTGATGTAAGTCGTTTTTCAACACGCGTTTATCAAATAAACCCTCAGATATAATATATATATTTATATAAAATACATATACGTATACGTAAGTAAAGTATCATACAAATTATTCTTAGGAAAGAATAAAAAGTAATCAACACGGGTATCATTTTTCTCGGCGAGAGATGAATGGAAATCTACGTTCAAGTTGTAAATCGAGCTTGATTGTCATAAAAGTTTTTGGTTTTGGTTTTAAACTATTTTTTAAACTAAAAATTAAACTAATATTAATTCTAAGATTTAAAACTACAAGGTTATACTAAAATTGATCTAAAAGATATAAATGACAAATATGCTTGCTAAGTGACGTGAAATGTTCCTTAAGTGCGGGCTTAGGTTTAACGAATTAAAATCCTTAAAAAAAACAAGTTTCAAGAAATTAATGACAGATAAGTAAAATGCTTTTTAAAATAAATGACAAGTATTTAAATTACATTAAAAGTAAATGACGGTATGTAAATTGGAAAATTCTAATGACTATTAATTTTTTAAACCTTTTTAAAACCGCACTTAAATTCCAAATCACTAATCACTTAGCAAACACAAGTAATTTACTCGCTACTCATAACGAAATTCAATTTAACAAACATAGCATTTAACGACAAAAATAAATCTACACTAAGCATGGCAAAAATCAAATACGCAAATATATAATTGAACGATAAAATAAAACTATTCTAAGTATTGAAAAAAGATTAGAAAATAAAACCCGAAATGAAGAACCGCAATGATATAAAATCACCCAATCTTATAAACTAAAATAATACATAAGTTTATTTCTTTTTAGTTTTTATTAAACTAACTAGTTAATAAAGTGTAAACTTTATTTACTAATTAATCTTATAAAAGCTAACAAGCTCTAAACTTAAGATAAAATCTAGCTTATAAGACTCATAAGCTTCTCGCCTCATGTGCAAGCTTTATTATTAAACCCCATATCAATCTGAGACTAGATCTCTATTTCGTTAAACTGCTAAACATAATTTTTTAAATGAAGACTTCTTGTTAACCGAGAGTTAAAATAATACCTTAAATTAATGAGGTTTTAATTAATACAACACTAAAAAGTTAAGTTTGAAACTAAAGTTGTAACACTGTAATTAGTCTAGATTATGCTAAAATTGAAATTGAAACCCGTAAATAATGAAAGGAAAATGACGTTTAAATTGTTGCAATGATCGAAATAACTAACGCAAAAATAGCAAAACCACGGTTAAGCTAATTATAAACTAAATGAAAGTAATGAGATAGACAAAAGATGCGAAAAACATTTTATAAACATCATGAGAATCAAAGTAAAATACTAAATTAAAAGATCTACATCTCAATCAATAAAACTAATTCCTAAACTAAAAACTGAATGCTCCTCCCGGGTATGTTGTTGTCATTTTTATTCATCAAAAAGTGTTGTCCAAGCCAAGAAATGTGAACCTCCTTTTGCCACGTCGCCCTCTCTTGACTAGTCAAAGTTTCAAAAAGATATCTAGCATAGGAAACATGTTTGCCCGGGTCATATCTTCTAATGATGGGCTTTTATTTCCTGGATCGAGCCTTTAATAAGTATGGGTCGGTCCGACCCATATAAATGGCGTCGGGCCTACCCAATAAGAGATGAAGGCACCATCGGACTCGAATTTTCGTGCTCTTTTCATGGCATTCTCGGGAAATGGGGGGGTAAAGGGTAAAAGGGGGTAAAAAAAAAAATTAACGACTTCGTCTTGATCTCGAAAAACGCGTAAACGTCTTCAAATCTTAACCGAAAGTCTCCATTTTTTGCTTTGTTTTTAATCCTTTGTACCTGCAAGACATAAAAACACAAACCAAACATATTTGCAATAATATTAAGCATATTTCATGTTTTTAGTCCGTTTATTAGTGTTTTCCAGGGTACAAATGATGTGTGTTTTAGCACACATCATAGATCAACACCTTCTAGATTACGAATGAAGCAGGTGTGTTGACGAAAAGCAACTTCAAGGTTCAAATCACAGAATTTCCCAATGGAGAATAAGTTATGTCTAAGTCCTTCTACGTAGTAAACCCTTGATACCGTAACATTCCCAATATGATAATCACCATATCCCAATATCTTTGCCACATGATCATTTCTGAATTTGACTGTACCTAAAAATTTATTGCAAAAAGTAATGCTGAGAGGCGATCTCTTGTCATATGCATGGAGCACAGAGTCCAAAAACAAAGAACAATTTTGGACGACTACATTCATCAGATAGCAAGATGGAAACATCAAAAACTATGGATCCCCAAGATTTACTAGGTTCCTTTTTGTTAGCAGATATAGATTAATAATCTTATGTTTGCTGACAGGAACATTAGTTTTAGATTTCTTAAATTTCCTTGAGTAAACCAATGTTACTACATGCTTAGGTGTATCAGTTTCTAGAGCAATTGGTTTCCTAAGGGGCACTTCAATAGTTTTGGTAATCCTAGTTAAAGGGCACGCATTTCCTACTATAAAGTGAAGGTCCGACCAGTAGGTCTCCAAATGTATCCAATACTTGTGAACACTTTTCCTGTTGGTTTCCAAACTTTTCTCGTTGAACTTTTCTTAACAGATTTAGATTTAGCATGAGCATTCACATCATTGATAAAATCAAGAACACACAAATTGTGGAAACTAGAAGGGGGTTGAATAGTTTACACATTTTTTTTTTTTGTTTTACGGTTTAAAAGTATTACTTCAAAAATTATAGATCCGGTTAGTATGTTCAATCAACTCACATAGAACAAGCAATAACTAACTAAATGAAACTAAATAACAACAATAATAATGTAAAGAGACAAGGAAAGAAAAAACCAAACCAAGACACCGAGATTTTATAGTGGTTTGGCTACGAAGCACCTCTTCGCCCTACTCCACTCCCCGAGTATCCGACTTGAGATTTCACTATGTCAACAAGCTCCCTTTAGGCGGAGAAAACCGTTTACACGTCGCTTACGTTATTTTCCGACACTAAGCTAAATGTCGAGTCCTAATCTTAGCTAGAACCAATCTACCACTTCACAAGATATACACACTCACAAGATCTACACTATCGGATCTACACAATATCCGAATCACACAAATACACAAGATAAATACAATAGAGGTTTGGTACTTAGAAGAAAATAGGAGAGATCACTAATTAACACTTCATTTCTTGACGAATACGAGTGTTCTTCTCTTGCACTTGAATGAGAGGGAAGAGATGAGAAGAAGAGATTAGATCACTTGAAACAAGATCTAAGTATGTTAGTGATCAAGAGTTTTAGTGAGAGAAAGAAGGTTTAGAGAGAGAAAGAAAAGACTAAAAAATTTCGTGCAAAGAGGAATATTTTTCTGCTGGGAATGGAGCAGTATTTATAGGCAGGGAATCCCAACGGTCATCTGGGGGCGGTCCCTTATATATAAGGGGGCCGCCACTAGACTCCGCTCCCTTTTTTGTCTTTTTGTGATGAAGGTTGTATCTGTTATGCAACAATTCATTTTGGGGAAAAAATTTGAATTTTAAATTTGAATTTCAAATTTTAAGTTTTTAATAAAACTTTTTATTTTAATTAGAAAATATTTTGTAAATGTATTTTTTGAGAACAAATACTTTTGTAAAATTAAAAGAAAAATATTTTCTTGCTCACTAATCATGCTTAAATATTTTTATTTTGTTCATACCTTAAGTGGATCAAACTAATCTTTAGAAAAGAAATTTTACATTTGATAATTTGTAAACTTTATATTTTTATGGTAAACATTTTACATTTTGTTTATTATCCAAGCGATAGAGGTCAAAAAACTATAAATAAACGTTTTTAGACATTATTTTATTGAACAATCTCCCCCTTTTTTTGATGATGATAAAATAATAAACTCATTTTAAATAAAATTAAAGATGTCAAATTAATTTAAATGATTATTTCTATTTCTCCCCCTTATTGTCGAATTCGAAAAAGAATTAATCGCGGAGTTGTCGAAGGAAGAAAGATATCGACGATATCAAGACTCCCCTTTAATGTGTGTTCCCCCTTGTTCGGGGCACCAAGGTATCGATCTTACGAAGATTGTGTGCTACAAAACAAGATTTGAAGTACAAGTGTAAGACAAATATCTTTCAAGATAACACATTGTAAAAATAACAAAAGAAGAGTTTCATTCAACCAACAAGAAACTCATACACTAGCACATCCAACTAATATATTCATGTAAAATAAAACTAGAGCTAATACATGATAAAGAGAACAATACTACATAAGTCCTAAATGATTCATGATTCATAGAGAATGACTTTTTGAGCAAAAAGGTTTGGGGTGACACGTTTATGAAAACATTTGAAGACTTTTCAAGGTGGAGGTGGAAAGTGTGAGGTGATTGCGGTAGTGAGAAGATATTCAAGATGAGCAAACATGATGTTCATCTCATCTCTTAAAGTGAAGAAAAGGTTTCGGTTGTGAGAGCAACATATGCAAGTTGACCCATGATAGTCATGATAGTTGTAGAAAAGAGGATGGCCCATGATAGGTGGTTGAGGTTGTGGTGGAGATGGTGGTGATGGAGTGTCATGAATGTGATCAAGAGGAGTGATTGGTGACAAAGAGAGTGTGATATCCAAAGAAGGATGACTTTGAAGTGGTTGAGGGTTTAGAGGTCTAGGAGGAACATCCGAAATGTTGTCAAGCAAAGGGTTCAAATTATGAGGAGAAGTTGGTTCATGTGAAGATGGTGGTGAAATTTGAAGTTTTGAGTGAAAGGAAGAAGATGTGTTCTCTTGACTTGATGATGTTTGATTAGTGGATGTGGTTTTTGATGGTGCATTTGGAGGAGTTGGAGATGAAGAAGTTGTTGTAGGAGAAGGTGTGGTGGTGATATCTTCATCACTAGATATGTTGACAAATAGTTGTCTAGGAGGGATTATGGTGAGTTTGATTTTCTTGGAAGGGTTAGATGAGGAAGCATTGGTGGAATTCATAGTAGAATGGTGCGAGGAAGATGAAGATGCTGATAGATGTGGGGAGGATGACTTATTTAATTAGGGAGGAAAAGATCAAAGTGGAAAAGCATGAGAGTTGAGTTTTTGGATTCCAAAAGTGGTTTAGTAAAATGCAGAAGGTTTAGCTGGGTCTAAGAAAGAATAGTCAACTGCATAGAAAATCAGGAGCCACAGTAAAAATTCCGTGACTTCTGATAACGGTCCCATAAATACCTGGCAGTCCCATATATATTAGGGGGCCGTCCAGTAGTTATGGGGGCCGTTCTCTGGCGACAGGAAATTTTTTCTAGTTTCTTCTGATTTTCTGTAAATCCTGTATAGAGACAATTTCCTATTTTTCCATTTTGTAGTCAATTCCAATTCATCATAGGGATCATTAATATAAAGCAATCAAATACAAGGATTGAACTATTCTAATTCTATTAAGGAGAGCATATAGGTGTTATGAAATAAGAGCTAATCAAGCATGTTATAAGTAACCATATATATCAAGGTGCATGCTACCAAGGTTTCGGAATGATAAAATGAAATGATCATCAAGTCAAGTTATATTGCCTGCACTACATTCTAATTTAGTACTAAATATAATAGGTTTAAATAGGACAAATTTGGTCATTCTAAATAGGAAAATTTTGGTCATTAATTTCAAGGAGACTCAAAGTCAAGAAAATTAGACAAAGACCGAAAATATTAAAGATCCGCAAAGTCCTCAAAAGCCACCCGACCCTAATGAATGTAGCGACTTTCAAGGTTTCTTAATCTTTCTTTTATAGGTGAACGATATTCATTTGAAATCATTAGGATATAGTGTCTTGTATTTTTATATTCGTCAGACTATTTGCGAGGCATGATCACCTAGAAAAAAAATTGAAGTCGCATTTTATTATCATCTACTTGTAGTATTTTATTGACATTGTTTCTAGTGGGTGCCTAAATGTCACAAATGTGGAGTAACAATTAACTCGACCTAAAATTAACATCCTAAGAGTTAATCCAAATGCTCCTTAATTTGATTTTGCTAATCCAAACATGTCAAAAAATACATATGATGTGCAGTCGTCATAAGACTTCTACACGAGAAGTTTTACAACTCCCTAGGCAGTGCACTTAATCGTTGTAGTGTAGTATAGGCAAGACTCGGGGTTGTTTATCGTTCACTCGAGGAATAGGTTGGGAAGGCGTGATCACGGTCTAACAAAATTCTAAGGGTTGAGAGAAGATTATTTTTGTATTTTTATGTTTTATGGAAAGCAAGTAAATCATATAATTGGAGAGAGGTTTGGTTTTAGCTATTTAAATTAAATATTAACTAAGCTACTTGTGATAACAATAAGATAAAAGATTGTGTTCATTTAATCAGTATTACTCCCTAGATTGAGCTTTCTCCTAAGTGTTGTTTGCCTCGGCACACTTGTGATGATCTATGTAACTCTTTCCTAAAGCATGGAACGAATTACACGACCCGCCGTCATACTTATATGCCGCTAGAGAAGCACATGCAAATGTATTATGAAGATATTAACGGCCCTAGGAGTACACTAAGTGCATGTGAAATATATTAAGAGTGGATCAACCATATTAGGGGGAAAGGTAGTATGAAGACTATTACCGAAATGGTATCCTTTTACCACATCACGTTTCTCAGGGACATATCAACACGTTGCAGGACAAAAAAGTTGGTTTTCTAAGACCTAACGTGTAATACCCCCATAAAATCAACAACGCAGCGGAATACCAATTTGGGGTGCTACTTCATAGCATAAGAATTCAAGTTACAAAAAACGACCTCAAAGAGACGTTAATAAAATGTCACATTCGATTAAAATTTTAGTGTAAAATTTGGTCCTAATAATTTAAATATACAAAATGACAATAGTTCAAACGTGAATCATTTTGTATATTTAAGTTAGAGTTATCGAATGTGAAGAAACTGAGGTCCTTAAGTTTTGGTGTATCCACCGCGTTCGAATGTCTAAGCTCAACTAAACAGATATCCTCAGAAAATACAGGCAAAACGTCTACAATACTGTTGGTGAATTCATAGGTTTAAGTAAAAACAGTATTGAAATGAATCAAGTAATATTTCAGTAAGAAAAGTAGCGTTACAACATTTAAAAGAACTGTTTCAAAATCCAAGTATTAATTTAATAAATCAAGTATGCTTAGTAGTGGACCACAAGGTATAAGATCAACCAATTACAATTCAACGAATGCAGTGTCAAGTAACAGAATTATTTCATTGAGCTCGTGACAACCGATCCTTTGACACCCCCCCCCCCCCCCCCCCCCCCCACCCCCCCCCACATGAGAAAAATATAGTTTGGCCTATAAAAGATTAGTATTATTGTATATACCTACTTCTCAAGAGTAATATATCAGTTGACAAGTGGGTGTTTCTAAAGGATTCAAACCGGACGGGGAGTTCACCCCATAGTACTAATATTTTTTTATTACACTAGCGTCTACCCATCACAGGTAGTTAATGTTTCACGATATTATGGTCTTTAGCAATAGGTACTCCTACGATAATTCACAATAACGGGTCAAGAATACCCTTCAAGCACTTGTGTCTAATTTAAAACATGTATATGTTCAAAACTCATGGTTTTGTAAATAGATAAAATGCTTTCAATCATTTAGTAAGCAATTTAAGCTTTAATAAATTCAATGGTAAACAACCATGTATCAAACATGTATTAGAAATCATGTGAAAAGCAAGTAAAATATTTAGTAAAAACATTCATGTAACACTTATGAAATTGGAATCAATAATTTTGCTTAGTAAATCAGCATGTATTTCCCCGCAAAAAAATAGTTTGGAAACCATTAAGAAGAAAAGATGTGGGCTATGAACTCACGAGAGTTATGAAGACCAAAATAGATGAATCATCAGACGAGCAAGACGGTCTAGCATAACCTAAATGATGTGTCGGGCTTTTGATTTGATAAAGAAGATCGATACGTAAAAGTAAATCAAATGATCACAAGATATGTTTCCGAGATATGCATGGCATTGGGTCATTATAATTAACCTAAGTTTTTTATCCCCAATTGGTATACAAACCTTCACTCTTTACTACATTAAGTGTCTACTAAGTCTCGCTTAGCGATTCTTATCTTATTACTATGTGGCCGCACTTTTATTTCTCAAGAAAAGGCGTAAAACTATGTTGCTGAATTTTTAGTCAACTTTACAAGACCATATCTCTTAACCTATAAAAGATACAAGGATGGGGCTTTCACCCCTGGAAAGATACTTAAGTCTAGTTTCCAGAACATTAGGCCTTTTAATCAAACCATTTACCAATCCACGGAAAATGAGTTTTTACTAATCATAACTCAAAACAGAAAGTTTGCTGAATTTCTAACGCTTACGGTTTTGGCCATAAACCCAATTCTATAATAGCAATCAAGTTGAATCCAAAGAGAGATGAAAGCTTATGATGTCTAGTGTTTAACCATGTTTTAAAAACCCAACACTTTAGTGCAAAAATCTGGAGTTAAATCCCTTTTTCAAACAGTAGTTCAGAACTGACTAGTTTCCGTAAATCGGTCATATCTCACTCATCCGGAGGAGATATGGCTCTATCCAATTCGACACATGTACCTTGGACTTATTTCTACAATCCCAAAAAATAATACAGACCTTCTCAGGCCAAAAGTTTGCTGCAATTAACCCATTTATACTGCTGGTCTGCACCAGTCCCAAGTTTTCCTACCAAACACTAATTTTGACGTATTTTCCCAACCGTGATAGCTATTAAAGTGAATCCAGTTGGAGAAGTTATATTAAGATGTATACTACTGAGATTAGCTTTCTTATCCTACATTTTAGAGTATTAACTTGGAGTTTAACTCATTTTCCAAACGATGTTCCAGATTTGACTAGCAATCGTAAAACGGCCATAACTCCCTCATTCGAAGGAGTTGATAAACCATCCAATTCGCCATACGTAGCTTAGATTTATACCTATCCAACCATGAAATTTTACAGTAGGCTCTAAGTCAAAAGTTATTGGGAAAAGCCACGTTTTGCTACTGACCTCAAAACAGTCCTTAAAACTACTTCCATGTGTTAGACGCATAAATTATTGGCCCAAGCCATTGTGGGCTTGAGGTCCATTAGATCTGGGGTTTAGTAACTTATTCCCAAAGCTATGTTCTATTATAAATAGACATACTTTGTTATGTAATGAGTGGAATACAATCAATATCAATTTATATTATCTTTCATGGTATCACAGCTCTAGGTAAGATCCACCAATAAAAATTGCTATCCTCCGGTCATCGACTACTTGTCGGTGATCCGGAGGGATCCCGTTTTTTTTCCGCTTTATTGTTTTTATTAATTTAGGATTTTACTTTTCGTATTCAATGCATAAACCCTAAACCCTAGCCGTCAAAACACAAAAAAAAAAATTGTTGAGT
>BQNB010099699.1:4630-24869 GCA_026074375.1 Tanacetum coccineum | reverse complement strand
CACTTTAACTAATCCTTGTTGATTCTTCCATACATTATCTTCAAAATGATGTTCAAACATGGTCTTCAAATTAAGAAGTAAGAAATGTAATTTACTGGCTCTGTCTTCTTAAATCTTGCTTTAACTATACTCCAAAGAACTTCCAAGTCTTCTCTGTCAAAGTTTTTAAGCATCATTCCAAAAGTTAAATACATCTGATGCTTACCATATGCTTTGATAATTTGGAAAAAGCTTTTCTTTCCTTCTTTGTGGATCTCGTAGTCAACAATGGTTGGAGATTTAGTAGATAAAGGTGTAGCATCAATAGTTACATCATCTCCATCATCTGGAACTATTTCCAAACATTGCTTAAGCTCTTCAGACTCTTTGTCTTCTTCTAACTTTTGCTTTTTAGAGCTTTCTTGTTCCATCTCTTCTCCTGCTCTTTTAGAACTACCTTCTGCTCTTGTCTCACTGCCTTCTGCTATTACTTCACTTCCTTCCACCAATTCTGTATCCATATCTACAAATGTGTTTACCCTTTTCACAGATTTGTCAAATAACTTCTGAATATCATCAAAGCTTTTGTTCTTCAATTGATTGTGCTTGTATACAACAATGTTTTTCAGATAAGTAGACCTTGTATTTCTTTTTTGAGCTTTAGTTGGTGGTTTGTTCCTCTTTTCTTTTGCTCTTATTGCTGTAAAGTGCTTCTTTCTTGCTTCTAAGAGTTGTACAAACAACTTGGACTTCTCTTCAATACTAAGCTTCTCTTGTTCTTCTGCTTGCATTTGTTGAGCCATTTGATAATCAACATCTATCATTTCTTGCACATTATCCCATGAAACAATGTTGGCTTCTTCTTCTCTTTGTCTTACAAGCCTATCTTCTTCCTCTAATTCAGCTTGCATTTAAGCTTGAAGTCTTTGAGCAACTTCCTCATCATGCATAATTTGATCTTTTTTCTTTGTTGGTTTCTCAGGCTCTTCCAAGATACCTTTACCTTTATCTTTTGATGGTAGTTGTTGAGGTCTTATTCTTGTTATAGATTCACTCTGCTCTCCTATCACAAACTCTTTGACTTTGGATTTTGCACTTCTAATCTCTTTTAAAGTCTGAGCAAGAGTTAAATCATCAACAATTGTATTTTTAGTTGGACTCGTAGTAGTAACTACTTCACCAGCAGTAGTAATTGGATCAGTAGTACTAACTTCCTTTTTAGCCACATTAATCTCTTTTTCATCCATATCCTGTCCTGCACACACTTCTTCATCATCAAGAACACCTGTATCAAACATTATATCATCACCATACATCCCCTGAGTTTCATCAATTAATGTAATCTCTGCATCTTTATCAATGTCATCAATTTTAATCTTGAAGTCTTTGAGCAACTTCCTTATCATGCCTAATTTGATATTTTTTCTTTGTTGGTTTCTCAGGCTCTTCCATGACACCTTTATCTTTATCTTTTGATGGTAGTTGTTGAGGTCTTGTTCTTGTTGTAGATTCACTCTACTCTCCTATCACAACCCCTTTGACTTTGGATTTTGCACTTCTGGTCTCTATCAAAGTCTGAGCAAGAGTTAAATCATCAGCAGTTGTAGTTTCAGTTGGACTGGCAGTAGTAACTACTTCACCAGCAGTAGTAACTGGATCAGCAGTACTAACTTCTTTTTCAACCACATTAATCTCTTTTTCATCCATATCATGTCCTACACACGCTTCTTCATCGTCAAGAACACCTGTATCAAACATTAGATCATCACCATACCTCCCCTGAGTTTCATCAATCAATGTAATCTCTGCATCTTTATCAATGTCATCAATTTTCCTCCCATGTTTGGATGCATCCTCCCGATCACCCAAACTAGCATCATTAGAGGAAACCATTCTTGTAGATCTACCAACCTTGTATAGTCTTTTGAGCTTGTGAGTTCTTGATCCTCTTTTCTTCTCTAACTTCTTGACTCTCAATTTTAAACTTGTAATCTCCTAATCTTGAGCAGTCTTTGTGTTCTCCAGGTCAAGAACTCTTTGTTGCAATTTGGTACAAAATTCTACCAATTCCTCAAGTTTTGGTCTATCCTCGCCACTTTGAAGTGTGTTACCTCTTACGAGCAGTGGATCATTGGAATGTTTAGATACCTTCTCAGACCTAGTCTGAGCATTTGTATCCCTAATGGTTTCTTGGCACTTAGGACCACCACTTGAACTAGTTCCTAGGGAACTTGGTTCATTAGGTGTTGCCTTGGATTAGGTCTTATTGATGTTACCCCTAGCATGCTCTGCATCTAAGCTAGTAGCAGTAGTGACAGCCCTTTCCAAACTGTCATCTGTCTCCTCATTAACAGCCTCATCTGCTACATTGTCTGTAGGACCACTAGACTAAAGTATCTTAGTGTCCTTTCTCCTAGGCCTCCTAGGTTTTTGTTTCTTTTGAGGTTGAGATGTTGATGGTTGAATAATAGTGGGTGTGTGTTAGGGATTAGTAGGATTTGCTGAACCTTCACCTATTTCCTCTTGATGTTGTACCACCATTGTTTGAAATAAGGGTTTTTCTCTTCCAGAAAAGCCTTTCCCTACCCTTCTCATGTTTCAAAAAATCTTCTTAGTGTGAGAGGGTGTAACATAAATCCTTTTATGATTTGACATTCCTTCCAGTTGTTTCTCCAAAAACACTTGTACAAATCTTGGATACATCAAGAATTTACCAGACACATTCTCCAAGTTCTTCACCATACTTTCAAATATGTACTTTGAAAAGTTAAACTTCTGGTTTGTAGCTAAACAGATGATTGCAGATGCCATAGTGCTACTAAACTCATTCCATGCAGTAGTCTTAGCACTTAGACATTGTAAAACAGTATGAATAAGGAATTTCCATTGAGGGGAAAAGAATGCCTTATAGAAAGTAAGTTTTTGTGAAACTTTCTCATACCCCATGAGTGTAAGCTGTTCAAAAATAGTAGCATTGGGTAGACAATCAATACCTTCAGCATCTTCTAGTTGAAGATCTCTTCTCACAATCGACTCAGTAATGATGATCTTCTTTCCATCCACTAGGGCTTGTAACTGTACTTCCCCATTGACAGTTTTTGCCTTGACAGTAGCCCAGAACTGTTCAATACATCAATACACGAAGTATAGTAGTAGGATTGATCTATAGTGCATATATTGATAGGTTTGCATTCAAAAAATCAACAATTTGCTCACCCTTCACTTTAGCGGTTTTTAGAATAAAAATGCGACCAAGTGTAGTGAGGTATCATCAAACTTTAAAGTCGACATTGTGTTGGGTTTTGATGATGAATGAAGAAATTGTAGGATTAGGTTTGTGGAATAGGAGTATATGATTGAATGAAATTCGATTAGAATAAGTGATTGAAAACCCCATAATCGAAGTACTTATGAAAAAATAACCCTCAACAGCAATAACGTTTAACACATAGTAAGTTTACGCCTAACAAGCACTTAACTTATGCCATAACAGCATTAAGTTATGCTAACAGTAATTAAGTTATTGCCTAGCAGCTAGTAAACTTTAGAGTCACCAGCAATACTCTAAAATAAACAAATGTTGTCTGTTTTTTAATATATTCAACTCTCTTTCCATTTTTAAACTCACCACTTCTCTCAATTCTTTTACTCACCAAAACTCTCTATTTGTTTTTATTCCACACATCTCTCTTTCTGTTTTTATTCTCACCAACTCTCTCAATTCTTTTTCTCACCAAATCACTCTGTCTATTTTTACACATCTCTCTTTCTGTTTTTATTCTCACCAACTCTCACAATTCTTTTTCTCACCAAATCACTCTGTCTGTTTTTACACATCTCTCTTTCTGTTTTCATTCTCACCAACTCTCTCAATTCTTTTTCTCACCAAATCACTCTGTCTGTTTTTACACATCTCTCTTTCTGTTTTTATTCTCACCAAACTCAGTGCATAATGACTTCTTTGTAGAGCCAAAAATGATATCATCTACATACACTTGAACTAACAGAATATCACCTTTGTCCCTTCTGATAAACAAAGTCTTGTCTATCTTTCCTCTCTGAAACCCATTGTCCAACAAATAAGTTGACAAGGTTTCACACCAAGCTCTGGGAGCTTGATGCAGTCCATAAAGTGCCTTTTCTACTTTGTATACTCTGTCAGAGAAGTTTGGATCTTCAAATCCTGGTGGTTGACAATCATAGATTTCCTCTTTAATCTTGCCATAAAAAAAGCACTCTTGACATCCATCTGGTACACCAAAAAGTCTTTAAATGAGGCATAGGCTAAAAATAGCCTAATTGCTTCAATTCTTACAACAAGGGCAAAGACTTCATCATATTCAATCCCTTCTTCTTGTGTATACCCTTAAGCAATCAATTTTGCTTTATTTTTAATCACAATTCCTCTTTCATCCTTTTTATTCCTGAAGACCCATTTAGTGCCTATGGGCCTTTTGCCATTTGGTAAATCCACCAAGGTCCAAACTTCTTGTAACTTTAATTATAGAAGCTCTTCCTGCATAGACTCTATCCAGCTTGGATCCTTTAATGCATGAATTGTGATAAAAAGCAAGCAAACAAGCAATTTTGAAAGTCTTTATGGTTTGTTCTTTGCTGAACTAAACTAAACAAACCATGTTCTTCTAAATTCTGTGTCATTCTTCTTGTTTGAGGTGTTGAATTCAATTCTCTAATAATTTGTTCAACTGGATGATCTTTGTGTACTCTTGTAGTTGGAATAGTACTGACAGGCATAAATGCATCCAAATCGTTCATGTCAGCCTCTGCACCAACATCTTCATCATCATCTTAATAGACAATATCTTCCAAAGCAGGCATATTTGGATCATTTGGAAGTTCAATGCTTGCTTTTCTACCAACAACATTAACTTTGTTTGTGCTAGCAGCATTAACATTGTTAGTGCTGTTATCACAAGCATCCTTCTCTTGATCATCTCTTTCATCCTCTTTACTTGGATCACCACCTTCTTTTCCTAGTTCTTCAGTAACCTTCTTTTCATCATCTCCTGAAGGTTTGAATCCAGCATCAGGAGAACTCTTTAAACTTTGAGAGAATGGTGGATCAGCAATCCACAATGGTAGCATAATATAATCTTTGCCAGGTACTGTCTCCATTCTAGCTTTACCTGTATCATCACATGCTTTTGTACCTGCATTATCATTAGACTGATTTCCTGCAACAACTGGCTTATAATTCATTGACTTTGTTAGTGCATCAATATCAAAAAGCCAATTTGGTCCACTTCCTGCAATATTAGGTGTATTTTCACTAAACTGGACATGCAGGTTCTCTTTAACTATCCTAGTTCTATTGTTGAATACTCAAAATGCTTTACTATTGATTAAGTACCCAACAAAGAATCCTTCTTCAGGCTTACCATCAAACTTGCCTAAGTGATCTATGGTATTGAGAATTGTAACAGGACACCCAAATGGTCTCATAAAGCCTAAAGTTGGTTTTCTACCAAGAAAAAGTTCATAAGGGGTCTTGTTATGAGGCTTAGTTACTAATACCCTATTTTACACATAGCAAGTAGTATTAACTGCTTCAGCCTAAAAAGTAGTAGGTAGCTTAGAGTAAACTAGCATTGTCCTAGCAGCCTTAATTAGTGTTCTATTTTCCCTCTTAGCTACTCTATTTTATTGAGGAGTTCTAGCTACACTAAATTCTCTCTTAATACCTTTTCTCTCACAAAACTGATTCATCTCCTTATTCTTGTACTCAGTTCCATTGTCACACCTACCTTAACCTTTTGATCTATTAGATTTTCTACTCTAGTTATAAAGGACTTAAGTATGCCACTAGTCTCATCTTTAGTAGCTAGAAAGAAATCCCAACTAAACCTACTGTAATCATCTGTGACAACTAGGCAATACATATTTTTCATCAAGCTTTCTACAAATGTTGGACCAAACAAATCTATGTGCAACATATGCAAAGGTTAGCTAATTGAACTTACTGTTTTAGACTTACAAGAAGCTCTATGTTGCTTTCCCTTTTAACAAGCAACACAGGTTTGATTATTTTTAAAAAGTTTTAAAGGTAAACCTCTTATAATATTTCCCTTAACCAGTTTATTTATAGTTTTGAAATTTCTATGTCCAAGCCTCCGATGCTAAAGTTCAGATTCATCAGATGTGGCTTTTGCAAAGAGACAAGTTAGACCTCATTTAGGAACAACATTCTTTAAATCAACACTATACATATTGTTCTTTCTAGGAACTTTAAATAAAATATGACTTTCATCAGTTAACTTAAAGTTTGGAGATAAAACAATACATTCAGTGTCATTAAAAAGAACACTATTCTTTTTATCACACATTTGTGAGACACTAAAGAGATTAAACTTTAACTCTCTCACAAAATACACATTTTTAAAATCTAGATTACCAGTTTTAATGGTACCTTTTCCTGTGATTTTCCCTCCTTTGGGGTTACCTCCAAAGGCAACATATCCTTCATCAATTTCTTCAAAGTCAGCAAGATAGGACATGTTCCCTGTCATGTGCCTTGAGCATCCACTATCAATCACTCCTTTATCCTGTAAATCCATTTGTGGATTGCCCTGCACATTAGATAAGAAAATAAGCTTCTTTTGGGGACCCAAGCCATCACTGACTTGGATCTGCCTCGTGCATCAACATAATCAAATTTTTAAGGGTGATTGATGCACTGTTGTGTTTAGAAACATGGTCTAAAACTTTAGTCTTTGGTTTATAAACCCAACAAGCTGAGGCCTTAACAGCATTAACATTATTTCCCTTAACATCATTAACTACTGCTTTTGGCCTAGCAGCATTAACTACTGCTTTTGGCCTAACAGTATTAACATTTTTATCCTTAACAGTATTAACCCTCTGATTAAAATTACTGTTTTTAAATGTTGTATTCTTATGTATGGGCCTCTTAACAGTTGAATGTGCTATTTTAGAAAGATATGACATTGGTCTGGCAGCATTCACTATTGTTTTTGTGTGGGCAGCATTAGCTTGTCTACCAGTATTAACTGATACTAAACCAGACTTCATTAGAACTGCTCTTGGAACTATGTTCTTTTTAGCACAGGGGTGAGTCTTTTTAGCAAAGTTTTGATATTTCACCCTTTGAGCATTGTTCCAAATAGGTTTTGTATTTTGAAACTGTTTTTGATTCACCTTTTTACAATCTACTTGCAAGTGATCAAAACTTCCACATACATAACAAGCTTTATTAAACATCTCAAAATTACTTCCTAATCTTTGAGACATCATATTATTCCAGTTTCTTTAATTGCCTCTAGGAATATGAGTGTTTTGTCTGTTGTGCTCAACTTGTTTAATAGTTTTCCTATTAGTTTTGTTTGTTTCTTTAGTTTTGACAAAGTCTATCTTAACAAAACTAGGCTTAGCTGTTTTATTTTCAATCTTAGTTTGAGACACATTTTCTTCTTCACTATATGACACCCAATCCTCAATAATCGGAGCACCATTATTCTCCCTTACTGCTTTAGGCTTTGCTTCACTAGCCTTAGCTTCACTGTTCTCAACTAGATGCTTAATAACTATAGGCTCACTTGTAAACTCTTCTAAACCGGAGAATAACAAATCAGGTTTTGGAGGCATAAAGTTTCTTGTATAGGGAGGTGGAACAGCATTATACCCTAAACCTATTTTGCACTTATCAACTATCTGACAGTCTTTTAGTTTGCTTAAGTTTTTAGATGAATTCTCAAAATTTTCTATTGTTAGCTAAATTTCATCTTTTTGTTTTTGAGCCAGTTCCAACTTCTAACTAAGCTCTGTAATGGCTACTTCTCTTAAATGAATCTCACGTTTTAAGACCTTGATATCTTCCTCATAAACAGACTCATTTTTCTTATAAACTAGAAGTCTTGCTTCTACAGACTCTAAACCTGTTTTATAAGCAATAACATTTAACTTAGATGTCCTTAAGTCTTTTAACAGTTGTTCATTTTGTTCTTTAAGAATTTTAACATTTTCCAAACAAGATGATGAACAGTTTGAATCAGTAGATACCTCAGAGTTAGAACTTGTAGAAGAGTAAGCCATGAGTGCAAAGTTAGTTGGACCTTCTTCTGCTTGATCACTCCAATCATAACCAGAACCATCACAAGACACCAAGGCATTAGAAGTAGTCATGACCAAAAAAACCGAAAGCAAAACCGAAAAAAACTAAAACCGAAACCGGTCAACATCGGTTATTGACACTAACCGATTCCGGTTAGAAAATAACCGGCGGTTAGTAATCGGTTAGGGATTCTAGACGTTTTTCGGTTGGAAAACCGGTTAGTAACAGGCCTGGTTAGGTAACTGGTTAGTAACCGGTTAAAATTTTTGAACGTTGCAATGGTACTGTGAAGGTGTAAATATAAGCAGGCAAGCAGGCTGTAGACCTGCAAATGTAAAGAGTAACGTTATACTTTTTTTTCTTACTGTTTTTTGTCTTTATAGCATCTCATTACACTACTCAATTTATTATAAATACCAATGTTGCATTTGGTTTAGTTACAACAATCACAACTCTCAAAAACACTCATAAATCGCTCACAAATCCCTCACAAAATGGCTACTCAAAGTTCTTCAACTTCCGTCGGTGTTGGTTCTTCAAATGAACCGACGATTCTTGAGGTCATAGAAACAACCCGAAACAAACATATTTGGCAACATTACGATCTTTTCAAGATGTCGGATGGGAGTCAAAAGGGTCGTTGTAAACATTGCGGTAAGTTTATAAGTGCCTCATCCAACTCGATGTTGAAGCTACATTTCAAAAAACCGTATTGCCCCGTACTCAAAATCGTTTTGGGTGCGGGTCAATCGTCTATGTCACAAGAAAGGGGTATTTTTGCATACGAGGCGGATCGGGTTCGACAATAATTTGCAAGCTTTGTGATTTAAGAAGGTTTGTTGTTCAACTACTTCGACAACCTAAGATTGACTAACGTCATTCAAAAATGTCTTCAACCACGATATACTCATGTAAGTCGTGCTACTCTTAGACGTGATGCACTTAAAATGTAAAAAAAAAGGCTAAACTCGAACTCATAAAAGGTTTTGAAAATTTAAATACACGTGTAAACTTAACAACCGATGTTTGGTCGGCTCCTCATGGTTTGCCCGGTTCGTACCTTTGTGTTACCGCACATTGGGTTGATCCCGCAACTTGGCAAATGATGAAGCGTACGATTGATTTTGAAAATTTTGATTATCCTCACATCGGTTCGAATTTATTTCGTAAGTTACGAGATGTATTGAGAAAATTTAAATTAGAAGATAAGATTTTTTCAATCTCATTTGATAATGCTTCTAACAATACAAATGCCGCCAATAGACTAGATCTAAAATATCAACCACATTTGCGCGGCATTTTTTTTATCATAGTCGATGTGTTGTACACATAATAAACTTGGTTGTGCAAGACAGACTAACGATAACCGAAATATCGTCTATAAAAACCGCTTTTAAAACAATGTTGCAAGATGTATTTCAAGGGCCTAAAAGAAGATATGTAGATTATATGGCAATGTGTAGCGAAACAAACACTGTTTTCTTAACACCTAATTGGGACGTTCCTACAAGATGGAACTCGACTTATTTAATGTTTCAATGTGCTTTACACCAAAAAATTCCTTTGAGTATTTTTCATGATGGTCTTGTTGAAAAATACCCCCGAAAAATTACATCATTTTCCATCGAAAATTAGGAGATTATTGAAAAATTAACCGAATTACTCAAAGTTTTTAAAGATGCAACAACTTTATTATCGGGTGTTTATTATCCCACGAGTCATATGGTACTCCATCAACTTTATGCAATGTGTTTAAAAATAGGAGAATTTTGATTAAGTGGTCCACCATATGATATGATGGTTGAACCGATGATAGAAAAGCTTAAAAGATATTTCAAAGAAATCCCACCGATAATTACTTGTGCCGCCGCGTTAAACCCATGCTTTAACATTAACGGGGTGGAAGTATTTATCGAGAAGATTTCTAATGATTTGAACTTGTATGAAGATGACATTAACTTTGAAACAAATGCAAATGCTTATTTTAATAAATATGGTTCAAAAAATGTTTCAACGAGTTCGGCTCCTTCATAATCGTCTATGAGTTCGAATACTAGCATATTCCATACGTTAAGACAAGAAAGTGTTAAACGGTCTAGGAGTGACAACACCGGTACTAATGAATTTGGGAGATATACCGGAACCGATTGGTTAATCTCTATGAAACAAGAAGAATTTAACAACTTTGATATTTTGTCTTGGTGGAAAGGAAAGCAATCTCAATTTCCCGTTCTATTGATTATGGCTCGAGATTTACTAAGCGTACAAGCTTCTACGGTAGCTTCGGAATCCGCTTTTTCTCTTAGTGGAAGGGTATTATCGATACGAAGAACAAGACTCACACCGGCATCCTTGGAGATGTGTATTTGCTTGAAGGATCATCTAGACACACAAGAACGTATACAACACACTTCAAATCTTGAAGGCGATTGTTTAGAGATCGAACAACAATTACATGAGGTCGAGGCGGAAGCGGGTTATGTAATCAATATTGCCGATGAAGAAATCGTTCTAGAAGAACAAGCTATGTCCAGTTCCGGTTCTGGCTCCGGTGACTCCGAATAAGACTTTTATCCATTGTATTAGCTTTTCGATGAATTGATGAGGTGTCATTTTATACACTTTTTTCGGGGTCGTTTAACCCCCAAAATCGTGTGTTTATGCCCAAAATAGGTACTTAATCGTTCCTTTTCAGGTATTTCACATTTGGAAGACATTTGGATGAATTACACGTGACTTGAGCTCATTTGGAGAAGAAACGGACGAGATTACGAACCAACACCAAGACTCTTGAAGATTTGTGCTCACAGAGCCTGGAGACGGCGTCACAAGCCATACACGAAACCGTCATAACTCATGAAGTGACGGCGTCACATATTTCAAGACGGCGTCAGCCCGCACCGACTCAAACGCAGATCTAGAAGATTCATTTTACGACGGCGTCACGATTAAAACGCGATGCTGTCACGTCGATTTTCTTATATATACAAACCCGAATTTAGGGTTTTGTGAGTGAGTAACGATTTAGAATAAAAAGAGGGTACCAACCCTAGTTCATTTAGCAACTGTAGGAGATGATTTTAGGGCTTAAAAACCCTATTGTACCTCTTCCAATTCATGTTTTAATCAAGTAAGGTTTACTTAATTATTCAATATGTCTATGTGTTGTTGGATTTATTGCCCCTTTGCTTTATTCTTAACATGGCTTGGCTAAACTATATTGAGTGTATTTATGATTGTAACGAAACCTAGAATGAGATCTTAGTGTGTTGCATCTTGTGATGGAGTGCCACGTTAGGTCTTAGAAACCAGCTTTGTCTGAATCCACTGTTGATATGTCTAAGGAAACGTGATTGTGGCAGAAAGAACCATCGGAACAGTCTTTATACTACCAACTTGCCCCCTCATATGGTTGATCCACTTTAATGTATTTCACATGAAACCTTAGTAAACTCCTAGGGTCGCGTGTAAATAATCTTCAATACTACCTGCATGTGCGATTTCTCTAGCGCATACTAATAGACGCGGGTTCGTGTAAATCGTTCATGCTTTAGAAATAATTACATAGATCATCACTAAGTGTGACAAGGCAACAACCACCCTAGGAGAATCAATCTAGTGAGTAATACATGATTAAATAGACACAATCTTTTATCTTATTGTTATCTCCATTAGTTTAGATCATTATTTAGTTTAATAGCTAAAACCAAACCACTTTCTTAAATATATGATTTTACCTACTTTCATAAAATACAAAAATATAAAAAGAAACTTCCCTCAACCCATAGAATCGTTAGACCGTGATCAAGCCTCCAACCTATTCCTCGAGAGAACGAAAAACAACCTCAGTCTCACTGCTAGGTATTGTAAAAACTCTCGTGTAAAAATCCTACGTAGACCACACATTCACGTTTTTGGCGCCGCCGCCATATGGAATAGTTAGGTTTTGATCATAGTTTAGCTTAGTTCTACTCGCTTGAATCCTTTCAAGTGAGATTTTAATTCCGTATATTAGCTTTCTCGTAGTCTATCTTTTCTTTAAACGCGCACGAGGGAGAAAAAAATAAATAGTGAATTTAATGACGTCGTTCATTGATCAAAAATACGGATTGTTACACCACAAAACACAACCTTCCCATTCCAAAGATATACCTTGGTGTTCCAACAACATCAAGATGAACCTATCTACGATGCGTGGACTCGTTTAAAAAACTTAATCAAAAGAGTCCCTCATCACGGCCTTGATTTATGGTCCCTAACTCAATTCTGTTATGATCATGTCAACGACTATACCCGAATGGACCTTGACTTTGCAGCAGACGGGAACCTTAGGGAATTAAGTGGTAAAGAAGCATGGGAAGCCATAGAAAATTTCGCCTAAGGCCAAAAAGAATGGGACAACCCACCAAACATTATTTTTGAACAAGAAGTAGCAAATTTGAAGGCTCAAGCAAAAAGATTAATTAGAAATAAGGATGTTTGGGTTGAGATACATAGAGGTATATCATGGGATAAGGTTGAAAATTCAGACCCACAAAGTACCCCACAAGTCCTCCCATCATTTAAGGAATACACACCGTCCGTGACTTGCCCAGAAGTAGTAGAAGAGACTTTAGGAACCCTGATAGAGGTAGAACCTTTGGACGAAACACAACTAGAGGATTTAGGCTCGAATACTTGTAATCATGACATTCCTCTTAGTTCTAGGGAATTTCTAAGTTTTGATAAAACGAAGCCTCAATCATAACTCTTACCAAATTTTCCACCTTTAGATATAAGTCTAGGAGATAAAAGAGGCCTCGAACCACCCATCAAACCACATAGTCCAGATAGTTTTAGGATGAAGGTAATAGACAATTTGACCATTCATACACCATCTTCATCTCTCGTGGCGTCTTCCGACCCTAACGATATGTATTGCTATTATCGCCCATGCATCGATGACCCTAAGAGACATTATAGATTTAAACCGGGTTTATTAGGACATAGTGGATCCCTAGGTGTTGACTTTTCAAAATCAGAGATGATAGAAGATGATTTGGAATTAGAATCTAAGGAAGTTTGTTTTCTAGGAAGAGGACTTAATTCACCCGTTAGGAAAAAAGAAGTAGAGAAGGTTAGGATTAAAGAAACACGCCATTTGGAGCATATAATTCAACAACTAATTTTTTAGCATGTGACCCCTTCTCATAACAATGGTGTGTACCGTTACTATCACCCGCACTTGAACTCAAGTGTAGGGGAACCCTCCCCTTTATCTGTTAAATAAGGGTAGAGTCAGGCTCGTGACTTGAACAAAAACAAACGCTTCTTGGGAGGCAACCCAATTTACTTTTCCCGCATATTAGGAGTGTCTTGTGTGTTTTAATTCTTTACCGTTTGTTTTACTATGCTTGAAATATCTTGTAATCATGCTTTGTTTGTCTTTAACTTCGTCTTTATTGCAATCAAAGGTAATTTTCAAACAATAAGTGTAGGGGAATTTATCCGGCTTTTGAGCCAAATTCAAACATGTTACATGAATTGTTTAGATTAATTCGCGTTAGTATCAAGTCATATGATTGAATTGTTAATTCTTAGGTTTTATACACCAATTTATATAGAAACTAACTTATGGAATCAAGTGCAGGAAATTTTTCATCAAAAATAAAAATTTCGTTTTCACAGACGGTGAAGACGGCGTCGCGATTAACACTCGACGCCGTCACCACGACACCTGTGACGGGGTCACACCAACCCCGACGGCGTCAAACGCCCAGGTCTAGAAAACTCAAAAGTTTTTAATTATTTTTGAAAATAAAACTTGTGCAACATTTAATATAGGTATTCTTCTGTATAAACCTGCAAAACCTGATAAGTTTAACAATTCTTTCATCCTATCTATCAAGTCGAACCCTAAATTCATATTGTATATTGGTAAATCGCACATTTTATGCTTGGTATAGTTTTCTCTGTCTTTGATTACAGGTTATATTTGATGAGAAGAAGCTTTGAAGTTCTTAGGAAGTTTCATTGGATGATTCTCGAAGGACGATTTAACCAGTTATCGCATGTTTCTTCTCCATTATTGAGTAAACCAGGGGAGTACTAGTTTCTTTTCCTTGTTTTCTTTTCCCTTTATCTGTTTTAACGGGTACTTCCAGAGAACATTGGGGACAATGTTCAAAATAAGTGTAGGGGAAATAAGCCTTAGAAACTATTCTTTCATTTGTCATTTGCTTTGTCCTTAAAAAGATGGGTAATATATCGAAACATAGCATAAAAGGGTGATTTTTACCAAAATTTAATTTTTTTTACGACACATACCAACAAAAACCGAGTATTACTAGCGTCCCATGGATAGGAATTTATATGACTAGCACAATAACCCTTAAAATTCCACCCTAAAAATGTGAGGTTCGCCCTTAGATCTTTAGGAATTCAGGTACCTATCGTCGGTTCCGGTTGGAGTTAAGGAGTGAGCAGTCACATGTGTCTATTCCGTCGTTACGGATGTGTACGTGTGGTCTTCGTCGCCTTTTCTGGAATGTCTGGTGTTAGTAAAATTCATATGAGTGTACCGGTAGTATATTAAATTCTAGAACTTGTTTTTGTGATGCATCCCGAGACCGCATAGTAAGTATTAGGATTTGCTTGATAAGAGGCATTAGGATTAACCCATGTTTTAAACCTGTAATTGTTATGATGGTCACCTCGATCATATAACTATCCCACACCCTTGCCATGCACTCACCTTTAGTGCAGGATACCCTAGTACAACCCTCCGAGCCTATCCTTTTTCACGGTTCTCGTAATTTTCTGGTTAATCCGGACTATTAATGAAGAGCATTGACACCCTTAAACCAATCGTTACACCCAAAAAGCCTTAGCCTACCTTATATGTACTCACCTTTAGTACATTATTGTGTTTAACCCAAGTTAATTATTATTGAGTACACACGGTTTGCATAAGTCCTTAATCCTAGTTAAAATAGGAGTTTTGGGACGATTGGGATTCATGTTAGTATTTTATTACACAGGAAGAATGGAGAAAAGTTACGTCAATAACCCCTATATGTTGTCAAATGATATCCATTTTAAATTGGATCCCCACAAATACGGATCAATAGTTAGATTGTAAATATCGAGCATGAGTAAAAGCACAAAGTGTAGGGGTATCACTTGTGTATAACCCCCATGTGATGTATTATGTAAAAAACTGAGAAAAGAACAAGAAAGAGATTGATGTAGAGTTGTTAGAGTTTGTATATCTTCGTCCGAGTCTTGCTTAGCAACCAAACCCAGCGTTATTCTACAAATAATTACTAACCCTTCCACTCCACTATTCACCCAAATTCACCACCCAAATGTAACCCATCCCGCTCCGATTCCATTATATTGTTATCTTACACCTACACCCCACAACCCTTTAAAAGACCTCTTAGATAGTAATGAATAATACTTGCACCTAGCGGTGGAGGTTTGATCCTTTACCAAGCCTATGGTAATTTATATGCTATGGCAGGTAATGAGTGTGATTTTCTGTTTCCCCCATATGTTATAATTCATTATACACCCGAGTGAGAATAAGAATCCCTAAAACACATAATGATAGGTGCTAGATATATTTACCGTGCTTTATAATACGAGTCTAGGAGGTTTTGTTTTAGAATATTTTAAATAGTTGGTATAAATGACCCCATCAAACTGTTTAATGTCCAGGTAGAAAAGCCCATTTGCTTGAGGATAAGCAAAATCCCAAGTGATGTTATTGTGATGAGTTTTTCATTTTATACACTTTTTCGAGGTCGTTTAACTCCCAAAATCATGTGTTTATGCCCAAAATAGGTACTTAATCGTTCCTTTTCAGGTATTTCGCATTTGGAAGACATTTGGATGAATTACACATGACTTGAGCTCATTTGGAGAAGAAACAGACGAGATTATGAACCAACACCAAGACTCTTGAAGATTTGTGATCACAGAGCCTAGAGACGGCGTCACAAGCCATACATGAAACCGTCACAACTCATCAAGTGACGGCGTCACATATTTCAAGACGGCGTCAACCCGCACCGACTCAAACGCAAATCTAGAAGATTCATTTTACGATGGCGTCACGATTAAAATGCGACGCCGTCACGTCGATTTTCTTATATATATAAACCCGAATTTAGGGTTTTGAGTGTGTAATTTTAGAATAAAAAGAGGGTACGAACCCAGTCATTTAGCAACTGTATGAGACGAATTTAGGCTCTAAAACCCTATTGTACCTCTTTCCAATTCATGTTTTAATCAAGTAAGTTACTTAATTCATTCAATATTCCTATGTGTATTGCTCTTGCCTTAATTCTAACAAGCTTGCTAAACTTATTATTGTGTTATTTATGATTGTATGAAAACCTAGAAAGAGATCTTAGGGGTGTTGCTCTTGTGATGGATTACACGTTGGAGGACTTAAAACCAGCTTTTTGTCTGTCCTCACTGTTGAAATGTCTAAGGATACGTGATTGTGTAGAAAGGATACCATCGGGTAACAGTCTTCATACTACCTTGCCCCCTAATATGGTTGATCCACTTTTAATGTATTTCACATGCACTTAGTAAACTCCTAGGGGCCGTGTAATAGTATTCATACTACCTTGCATGTGCGTTGCTCTAGCGGCATACTAAGTAGATGGCGAGTTTGTGTAATTCGTTCATGCTTTAGGAAATAATTACATAGATCATCACAAGTGTGACATGGCCAACAACAATAGGAGAAGCAATCTAGGGAATAATACATGATTAAATAGACACAATCTTTTATCTTATTGTTATCACCATTAGTTTAGATCATTATTTAAATTAATAGCTAAAACTAAACCACTCTCTCAAATATATGATTTTACCTGCTTTTATAAAATACAAAAATACAAAAAGAATCTTCCCTCAACCCTTAGAATTCTGTTAGACCGTGATCAAGCCTTCCCAACCTATTCCTCGAGTGAACGATATACAACCCCGAGTCTTGCCCATACTACACTACAACGATTAGGTGCGCTGCCTAGGGAGTTGTAAAACTTCTCGTGTAGAAGTCCTACGACGACCGCACATCATGAATAAATTGCTGAATATCTTAGTTTGTCTTTCAAGTAGTTTATTTTTGATGTATTATGAGTTTATTTAATAAAAGTTAAAGTTTATTATGTATAAAACGATTTAAAAAAAATCAAAGATCAGTGGCTTATCTCACGATTGTGTAGCATAAAATGATTTAGGCCTTTACAAAAAACATGCGCCAATCATGTAAAACACCATTGGGCCACCATGGGCCATTACAAAACGAAATTACAAGTTACACAATCCCTTACAAAACGAAAATACTAGTTACAATTCATGAGTCAGTAACATTTTTCTTGCTTAAAAAAACTGGTTACTAATCGGGTTTTCTAACCATAACCGGTTAGTACCGGTTAGGGTTTTTCGGGTTCAAAAGTCTAACCTGTTACTAATCGGTTTTTGGTACTAACCGGGTTGACCGGGTTTGACCAAAAAACCGGTTAGGGTCGGTTAGTAACCGGTTACGGTGAAAAACCCGGTTTGTACACCTCTAATTAGAAGTAGTTGTCTCCACTGGCACAACCCTTCTTGTGTTCTCCCTATTCTTGTTTTCTTGGTTCCTTGGAGCCCTACACTCCCTTGCAAAGTGTCCCCTTTTGTGGCAGTTGTAACACTTCACCTTAGAATTATCAAACCCAATGGTCTCATTACCATTAACAATAAGCTTTCTTCCAGTGTTCTTCAAGAATCTCCTTGCCCTTATTGTTAGCATAGCCATCTGCCACCTTAAGTCCATCTCTTCTAAATCATCAGGATGAATTTGTTGCAAGTCCTCATTGTCAAGTTATGGACTGTTTGGTTGACTTGCAAAGAAAGCACAGATGACAGCATCACTCAAGTTGTCAATTGTTGTTGAGTTAACAACAGTAGCTTGAGTGCTAGCAGTTGTAGCACCATGAGCAGTATTAACTGCTCCATTTGTACTGTTGGTGCTGTTTGAGGACACAAAGGCTACGTTTTGTGTGTTTGTGCTTGAGCTTGATGTCCCTTTGACCTCTGGTTCATAGATCTTCAGGTTGTTGTAAAGATCATCCAAGCTTAATGTATCTATCTCAGGCTTGTTCCTCCACACAATGGTATGTGTGTTCCATTCTGGTGACAGACTTCTTAAGAACTTCTGATTCACATCTTCTTGTGAGATACTTTCACCATGAATCTCCAACTGACTGATAAGCTTTTGAAGCCTATCAAAGGTTTGATCTAACACCTCTGAGCTAGATGTAGTAAAATTTTCATATTGCTGCTTTAGAAGATTTCTTTAAGTTTTTTTAGTAGCAACATTCCCTCCAAACCTCTTCTCAACAGTCTGCAGCAATGACTTGGCATCTTTGATGGAGTTAAACTTCAATTGATGTTCATTAAGGATTCCCATCAATAAAGTGCTTCTTGCCTTCAACTCTAACCTCCTTTATGTCTTTTCTTCAGCAGTTGTAGGAGCAATTATAGTCTCAACACCTTCAACAACTTTTGTTATTGAAGGTGCATTACCATTCTTTATGACTTTCCATAGAGAATAATCAATCATCTGGATGTACTGTTCCATCCTTATCCTTCAAAGCTTATACTCACCTGGTTTGAGCATAGGCACTTTTGATGCAGCCACCATATGTGCTGAGTCTTGATCCATCTCTTTGTAACAAACAGACCTTGTGTGTAAAAGCAGTTTCTTCTTTATTCAAAGCTTCTCAACAAGCTCTGATACCACTTGTTGATCCTACTTGAATAGATCTTGAATTCCTTAGCTTGTATAAGGTTTAGTTATGTAAGGTAAATCCTACACAACTATGGTAGAAACTTTGTAAAATATATCAAAGACTATGCAGAATCTAATCTTTGATCAATAAGAAGAATATGCAATAGAACAATAATTCTAATGAACATACAGATTAACAAACAAAGCTTCAATATATTAATACGAATACTCTAACTAGTATTAGGGTTACAAAACCTTAAAGCTATAATGATATCAAAACAAAATATTTCTAGATTTCTGGATAGCAAACTTTATGCCATAGGACCTCCTTTTATACACCAAGGAGTCCTATTCGATTGATAATATATTCCTAAAACTTAGAATATTCACTATGATCTATTCTATAAATAACTCACACTTATCACGTAAGTAATCTTGATCTCCAATTAATATTTATCTTTTTTTGTTTTTATCCTTTCTTTTTTGACAGTAGAAACTCTTTCAGCAATCTTAATCTTTGAGTAGTTGTAACTTTTGTACTAGCAGCATTAACTTAGCACCAGTAGTAGTAACTTATACACCAGCAACATTAACTGTGTACAAGCAGTAGTAACTACTTAGAATATTTTCTTCAATCTTCACCACCAGTACTAACTTTACACTAGTAGTACTAACATATACTAGCAGTAGTAACTAGTAGTACTAATATACACTAGCAATACTAAGTTACACTAGCAGTAGTAACTATGAACTAGCAGTACTAACTACTTAGCATACTTTTCATTAACTTTGTGCTAGCAGTAGTAACACAAACCTTAGCAGCAGTAACTTCAAGATCATCATGAAGCCTTTTAATCCCAACAATATATATACATATATATATATATGTATATATATATATATGTATATATAGATATATGTATATATTTATATGGTAGATCCTACACAACTATGGTAGAAACTTTGTAAAATATATCAAAGACTATGCAGAATCTAATCTTTGATCAATAAGAAGAATATGCAATAGAACAGTAATTCTAATGAACACACAGATTAACAAAAAAAGCTTCAATATATTAATATGAATACTCTAACTAGTATTATGGTTAGAAAACCTTAAAGCTATATCGATATAAAAAAAGATTTTCTAGATTGCAAACTCTATTCCCTAGGACCTCCTTTTATACACCAAGGAGTCCTAGTCGATTTATAATATATTCCTAAAACTTAGAATATTCACTATGATCTATTCTATAAATAACTCATACTTATCACGTAAGTATTCTTGATCTCCAATCAATCTTTATCACTTCCTCTGTCCTTATCGATTCTCTTTTGACAGTAGAAACTCTTTCAGTAGTCTTAATCTTTAAGCAATTGTAACTTTTGTACTAGCA
>BQNB010099698.1:4595-24869 GCA_026074375.1 Tanacetum coccineum | reverse complement strand
TTTGTCTTTTAGGTTTGCTGGCTATTCCATTTTTTGTCCAATATTTCAAAAAGTTTTGAATGTAGTCTCAAAGTGATACTTTTAATTCGCTTTTAGATCAATTTTAACGATTTAAGTTAATTAAGGCAATCACATGACAAACATGTGATGGAACTCTTGTCTTGTTATATTTATACAAGGGTATCTTCGTACTTTTCCGTTTCCCACTAAATGAAATCCTATGTTAATATTTATTATACTAAAAGATTGAGCCCTTAAATTTAATGGGGCTGTATCTTTAAATGATTTGTCTCACCTAGAGAGTCATAAGTACAAAACTCTACTGCATACATTGATAAGCATCTTAAGAAGTACCACATGCTTCCATGATTATACCGAAAAATATGTAGAGTTTTTACATTTAATGCAGCAGTATTAATGAGGGAGAGACCATTTGTGTCAAAGTATTAATGAGGGAGGGACCATTTGTGTCAAAGTATTAATGAGGGAGGGACCATTTGTGTCAAAGTATTAATGAGGGAGGAACCATTTGTGTCAAGATTATGTAGTTTTTTCTCAAAGCTAACCCTAATCCTAACACTATAAATAGAGGGTCCCTAAACCTCATTTTTCATCTCATACCTCTCATATCTTATCTCTTGGTCGAAATTAGGGATCCCCATGAAAGGGAACCTGGAATTTCGGTCCATTCAAACAGTGTTCGGTATTCTCTTTTGGTCGAAATTAAGGATCCCAATGAAAGGGAACCTGAAATTTCGAAATTAGGCTTTAGACTTTAGGCTTTAGGCTTTAGAACTTTTTTTTCTTTGTTGTTATAGATAAGAAATTTATGTGTGTGTTCTATTGATGTATATATTTTGTAGTGTAACACAAGTTTTGTATATTGTACAAATCCATGTGAATAAATGGCATGATCAATGGTATATTAAAAGATTGAGCCCCCAAATTTATTGAGGTTGTATCTTTAAATGATTTGTTTCACCCAGAGAGCCATAAGTACAAAACTCAAATGCATACTGAAACTCAATATCATGGAGTATTAATGATTAGTGATCAATGCATTTTTTACATATGAATTCAATTATGTGCAACTTTTAGTCTTTTTAGCATCTCATTATCTCCTTAACAAACTTTATAGTTTCAATTATTAAGAAAATCAAAAGCTTTGCTATTTATAAGGTATCTTTATATCCTCACTATGAGTCACTATATAAACTCCACCAATTAGGATGTGCATATTTTTTTACTACGTAGTATCATATTGTATATTTTTTATTATTGTATTGTATTTTATTGTTTGTCTATTCGTTTACTTTGAGCAAACTACGAGTGGTGCGTAGCATATATATAAAGATGTAGAATTGTAGATATGTAAATATTATTTGACATTGGTCCAACATGTATTTCACGAGAAAAAGTTTAAAAAATCACTTAATTATTATTATTCCTTTCTTAAGGCTTATTTTGAAGTAGCCTGAATCATTATGCAATAAACACTTAGATACAACTCGTGTGCATCGCACGGGTTTGCATGTTCAACAACGCATCTAAACATTACACGGCCAATTCTCAAAGTATACACAATCAGACTAACGCATCAACATTCTAACAAAATCATTATGCAAGCAACCACATGAGAAAAAAATTTGACACAAGCCGTGTGCATCGCACGGGTCTGCATGCCTCGTAGGTTAATAAAATCAGTCATTTCACTTATAATCCCCGTACTACATCCGATCATATTCTCCCTTAAAAAATCCCTAATCGCAAGTTAATAAGAACCCTAAATGTTGCTTTGTAATTGGACCTTGAGAGCGGATCCATACTCACTAAGTTATATTTGTGTATTTTGAGGGTTTAATTTTTTTCGGGGATTCATGTTTTTTTACATAACCTGCCATTTTTGAATGGTATGGTTTAACAATCATGTATTTTATTGCAACATGAAAATTTCCAAGTGTTTTTTCTCTAAAGATACACCGTGGTGCCTTTATTAGTGCACTAAATCGTGTCTACATTGGTAGAAAGGTAAATTGGTTTGATCAAATCTTTTATATAATAAAAGAATTACATTATTTCGGAGTTTTTTTATAATATTTGATCTTATAGAAAAAAATTGGAACAATCAGGTCGCTTGATTTTGACACATAGGCAAAATCGTGCGATCTAATTGGTTAAAAAAGTCAAAATTGAAAAAAATTAGTGGGGAAATTTGATGGAGAAAACAAAACGTAAAAAATATAGGTGTAAAATTTGTGAAAAACAAAAACTTAAAAAAAGAAGAGGTAATTAATAAAACTTAAGTGATTGAATTTTAAATATAAATTATATGGAGTTAAGTAAAACTTATAACTTTTCATATTTTTTAATAACTTTCGAAAATAAACAAATACCCCTTAAACTTTATAGCATCTACACTTTATACTTTCAAAATACAACATATATAAATCTATTTGAAGTTTATATAAAGATGTTAGAAAAAAAATATTAAACTCGCATATTGTGTACAACATGATATTAATATATAAATTTGAACAACAACATCAACACTCATGTGAGTTAAACAAAGTTAAATCTTTCATCGAACAAAATCTTTAAAAAATATTAATTGATATTAATCAATGTTTTAAAAACCGGTTTTTAATTGACCCGGTCGAGCCACCGGGTCACTGTTCAACCGGGTTTTTCGGCAAAATCTAACTTCCGGTCACCCGACTGGTTCACGGTTCAACCGATCGGGTCAACCCGGGTTTTAAAACACTCATATCAATACATAATTATTTTTATATAAAACCACGTGCATAATTATTAGTTGTACCCGTATATTAAATTAAAATTTTGAAATAAATTTGATTTATGATACGAAGACCTTTGGTTATGAAAATTTCTTCTTTCGGAAGAGTGATTGTTTTGAAAAGAATGTCTCATATTTGGTGTGGGTAAACGAGGTCTAGGATCAACTCGAGGTCGTGTGTATCCAAGTCCATTATGAGAACGCGAATGATGTCTTCTTGTAATGGGTGTTTGGGGATCTCGAGTGTTTGCAAAGAGAGTTTGAGGAATTATAGTTTTAACAAAGCTATTTGACGAATTTTCTTTTTGACTTTCTTTTACAAACACTATTGGTTTGTTTGGACTCACGGAAGTGGTTTTATCATTTTTAGAAGATCCAAGACCTTCCTTATCTTGGGACAACTTTTGGCAATTTAACATGTCATCTAAAACAATACTACTCTTTTTGAATTTTGTTAAATTCAATATTTCGTCTTGAAGTTTGGAAACATTGCTCTTTAAAGAGTCAACCTTTGATGTGAGTTCAACACACTTTTGACAAGGTTCAATCACCTCTTTATTGCTTGTAAGTTTCTTTACATCTAATTTGAGTTCATTGACTTTGCTAAAAAACTTTGAATGTTCCTTTTCTATAGCACGTTTTTCTTGTAAAAGTTTTTTATATGTTTTAGAAAAGTCTTTGCTAAACTTTAGTAGTTCCTGATTCTCCTTTTGCAAATTAATAATATTTGAATCATTATTAGAAATAGAAGGATTAGGTTGTACCTCTTGAGAATCAATTGCCATGATACATGTTGCATCATTTCGAGGTTCGTCACCATCTTCACTATTACTCCAAGTTACTCTGACGAATGCTTTGTTGTTGGGCTTTGGACAGTTATCGGCGAGGTGATTCTTGTCACCTCAATTATAACACATGCATTCACGTATTGAGCTCTCACCACCTTTAGTCTTTACTTTGCATATGTCGAACTTGTCATGTACCTTGACACCTTTTCGAGATAGTTTTCTAAAGTTTTTAGCCATTAAGTTGATTTCTTCGTCTTCATCACTTTCATCTTGACATGTACTATTATTACTAGTTTGACCCCTAGTAATATTAGCTTTGAGAGTTAGAGATTTGACCTTATTTTTTGTAGTGGTCTTGGAAACTACGCCATCATTTTCCAATATCACTTCATAGACCTTAAGATTCCCGACTAGCTCGAAGAGGAAGTGTAGCTAAATCTTTGGCTTCTTCAATCGTCGTTACTTTGGGTCTCCATTTCAATGGAAGAGCGCGAAGAAACTTCCTTACGTGATTCTTGCTAGAATAGTCTGGATCTAATGATTTGAGACTAGTCATAATAACGTTGAATCGTGTGAATCCGTTATCAATAGTTTCTTCATTGGAGATTGAGAACTTCTTGTTCTTGAGTGAGAAGATCAATCTTGTAGTTCTTGACTTGTGAATTACCTTGGTAAGTGATGATGAGTGTATGACAAACCTCCTTGGCGGTTTTACACATGAAGACTCTCTCATACTCTTTACGCGGTAGGGCGTTGTAAAGAGTCATCTTTGCTTCATTGTTCTTGCGAAGATTCTTCTTTTGATCATCTTCAAGAAGTTCATATGGCGTTTCTTTCATTAGCTTTGTCTCCGAGTCTTCAACTTCATAGTAGAAATCGCCGTTTTGAATGACTTGCCATAAGTCAATATCTTTGGACTTAACATAAGTCTCAAAGCGTGCTTTCTAAAAGCAAAACCCATTTGGTTCTAGCAAAGGTGGTCTTTGCATAGAACACCCCTCAACATAGTTCTCTTGAGCCATGGATCTTTACTCAACTTTTTCAAAAATAGGAGTTAGGATTTTGAATTTTTGAAAAAGAAGTTTTCAACTTAAAACGACTTCTCGGGAAGGTTTTAACGCTTGAAAACTTGAGTAAGCTGCTCTGATACCAATTGTAGAACCGTAGAGGGGGTGAATACGGTTTTCTTGACTTCTTCGAAGTTTATAAAACTTCAAGTCTCGAAAGAGCCGAGTGGTGTACTAATCTACTTTGCAATGAGAACAATAAGTAGATAGAGAGAAGAAGAGACACCACGATATATACTGGTTCGGGAAGGGGGTTTAGTCCTTCCGTACGTCCAGTTGCGAATCCACGACACCGATACTATTCCTAGTATAATCCTTATGGTGGACTACAAACCGTATTACAATTTAACTCCACCGACTTTCAACAAAGCTCGGCGCTCACACAGAAGAGTTACTACCTACGGTATTCCGCCCTCGGAATCCACCCCTAAGAACCTGTGATTCGACTTAACCTATAACTCTAAAAGCCTTCCCCTTGGAAGCTTTCCAAAACCCCAACTAGATCCCTAATGATCTAGGCTTGATCCCACGGATACAAGACTTCCCTTACAACTCGATTGAATAAAAGCGGAATTTAAAAAAGAAAAAAAACAGAAATAAATAATTAACACCCGAATACTATTCGATTCCGTGACTAACAAGAGAAAAATTAAATAAAAGAAAAAAGAAAGTCAAACCGGATATCAGAACTAATCCACTTACCCCACACAACACCCCCACCTCGGTAACTCACCACCACCATGCACCCCTCTTACCCCCCCCCCCAATAGCCCCCCCCCCACAAACCTACGACAGTAGCCCCCTCCTTATTCCCTGTACCCATCCCCACCACCCATCCCTCTGACCCCCAACCCCCCACCGATCTAGCAACCACCCACACCCCCCACGACAAAAGAAGAAAAACGACCGATATAAGTTAACCAATTCCCTCCCCTAGCCTCACGCCTCAATCTAAAGAAAGGCGTGAGACAGAAGACCCTTGACAAACCACACAATATGATTAGGTACTTGTTGCTCTCTGCGATCTAAAAGTCTTCCCCTAAGAAGTTTTCCAAAACCCCAACTAGATCCCCAATGATCTAGGCTTGATCCCACGGATACAAGACTTCCCTTATAACTCGATTGTATAAAAAGATAGATGGTTGAACCAAGTCCTAACCTAGCCTAAAGACTCGATTCTAAAGAAAGGGTGTGAGAAAGAAGACCCTTGACTCAGTGCGTGGCCAGCGCGCCAGAGACTCGAAACCATTTTTCGGGTTCTTGGCTTTTTAATTACCCGCTCTTGTTAAACTCCCAAGTGTACTTCACGCTATAACCTTTCAATCATTCTTACACTCAAGGTCAACCGACTCAAATAGCCATTTGATAAAAGCGTTTGTGAAGTATTAAAAGCGTTTTGCTTATCCGATAAAGTAAAGAGAGAAAAGAATTATCGAAAATGGGTAGTTTGGGTATTCCTCAAAGTCTAACTAGCTTAGTTAGGATCCAACTAAAGATTTGAAATAACTAGTTAGGGTACAAGAGAATATTCTTGGAATATTCTTTGCTTGGAGAGAAAGAGGGGAGAATTTGAAATTTGAATTTCAAATCTTTCTAACACATGTTGGATAAGGATGAATATGTTGTGTATGAGTTGTCATGATGTGATGGAAAGGAGCCTCTTGATCTTGTTTGAAATGAAGGGTGAGGATGTGAAGAGTACACTTGGTTAAGTGGCAAGATCAAGGGTGATACAAAAAGGGGGTGTTTGTTTTGTGAGAGAGAAGTGTATGTTTGTGAGGGCAAGTGTGTTTGTTTAAGATGAGAGTTCAATCCAATGGTTGAGAATAGAATGAGGGAGTTTGGATTGATGAGGTGGCTTGATCAAAGTGTCACAATCCACTTTTTCAGGTCAGTTTACGTCAATAAACTCAAAACTATTTAATTTGAACCTTTATGTGTTCACTTTTAATTATAACCGTTAAGTTAAATCGCGTAGACTAAAAATCAACATTTAACGTAAACCGGCATTAAACAAATATAAGTTTACATCAATTATGTGTTATATAATTTTTACGAAGAGAATTTATAACATTTCATATTTTATTTTGCAAGTTTTACGTAAAACACTTACGTTTTTGCATTATGAACCTTTATGCATGCATGTAAACCTTACCACCTTTATCAATACCCATAATATTTACACCTTATTAAAAATTAAATATTTCTCTCCCCTGTTTTACTTATATAAACCTACCCTTATATGTATTAGATACAAAAATACATCAAATCCTATACTACATCTTGTATATAGCATCTAGTGACATTTTCTTGCCAACTATCTTACACACCATCACCAAACCATACCCCCCTCTCATAGCTCTTACACACGCCACCAACACCACTCCCCCTTACTTTCCTTATTGATTATGTTTTGTTGTCTACTAGATATTTTGCAAAGTTAGTAATCCATTTCTATATATTCCCATTCTTAACCATTTCATCACAAAAACAAAGCAACTCATTCTCTCTTTCTTCTCCATAACCCACGGCACAAAACAACCTTTTTAAGGTTTCATTGTCTTCTATTTTCTTGATATTTCTAGCATATAAGGGTACTCAAGGTTTATTTCTAAGGTGTTCTAAGGTGATTTCAAGGTTGGGTTTCATTTCTTCTAAGTTGGGTTTTCATAGTTTTTGGGTTATAATCTTAAACCTAGGGTTTCTATTGTGTTCATCATCTTTGTAAGCATATCCTAACTACTCTTTTGATTCTTTGTTCATCTTGTTCACATTTATACATTCTCTTTAAAAACAAGCATCACCCATATGTTGTGTTATTATTTTTATAAACTTAACTAGTAGTTTTTAGTGATGGAAAAGTATTATTTATGTTCTTGCACATATATTGTGTTTATTGAATTTTTGGAAGTAAACTAGTGATTATATATGTTAGCTAGTGTTATTAGTAAAGTTGTATCTTGTTGGTGAAGGGATTAGGTTATTTATGAGATGCATTTGTCGTTTGAATTAGTAGTGAATAGAGATAGATTAGATTAGGCCTTTGGGGAAGTTGTGGTAATTTTCGGATAGTTTCTGACATAATATTTAAGCTGCCAAAACAGCATGCGTGTAAAGGGTATGCTAAAAACGTTTTGACAAGTTAAAACTCTAACAATATGTTAGTACACTTTTATACGATTTCGTGGATATAAAGAACGTGAAAACGGATTTAAAACGAAGAAGTTATGATCGTTTAAAGTTTGGCGAAACATATATACTTTTGATAGCTTTTGCAAAAACTGTGAACATTCTTGTAACAATCCGTATTTTTGATCAATGAACGACGTCATTAAATTCACTATTTATTTTTTTCTCTCGTGCGTGTTTACTTTAAAGTTGATATACGCGGCCCACAATTTAAAGTACCATACATGAGCATAAGTTTAAACACGACTGACAACGACAAAGTGGATTAGTTTAAGTCACATGACTAGCACAAAACAGCACTTACTCACAGTATTTAAAAACCACACAATAACGCCCATCCGCTTGAAATCCAACGAGCTTCCAACATCAAAGTTAAGCATTTATACCTGAGATAATACAATGAGAAAACGTCAACAAAAGTAGTGAAATAACATAGGTTTAAAATAAATATCATATTAACAACAACAAGTATATAGTATTTCAAATGAGGGTAAAAATCAAGTATTATAGCACTAAGACATGACCATAGGAAACCTTAACTCATGAGCCACCAAATGTTAAGGTATTCTGCAACTACCTCCAAGTATTTCAAATGTTAAATCCTCACAGCTATACAAACCATACTCATGACGGACGGGATAGTTCATTCCCGATGGATCCACCCATAACATTCGCAGCTCACTAAACGTGATATAACATACATGATTTCCTGGGGCAACAACTAGCAGAAAGGGACTTAGCAATAAGAAATTCAGGTAACATACAGTTTGAATTAAAAATAAATGCTTGTTTTCCAATCATGTAATCTCACCCCGCAATTTAAAACAAGTATCAATGGAAAAAGGGGGCTATGTACTCACCGTTAGCAAAGAGATGAAAATGATCAAAGAAAATCAAGAAGAAGCTCGCAGCACCACAAACTCAACGACCTAAATAGGAAAAACATGTGTGTCACTACGACGCCATCATGAAATACTTAACTCATGAATGAAAATATATATGTAATTATCATGATAAATGTGTTGGAGTTTACAACTCTATGTTTATGTCAAAATGAAACTAAACATGAAAGGAAAATATTATTTTCATACATACTTCAAGTAATCTTGCAGAAATTTGCTTTTATAAAAGTTACGGATCATGGTATGTGCAAAGGCTTGCAAGTCGCGCGCAAACTAAACCAACACTTAATTTTCATCACTTAGACCCCTACCTACTGTATTACAAGGGTAATATGACTCAACCCATGATTAATGTATCATTACCCAACTTATCGACTCTATTTTAAACTCTTTTTCACCCAAAAGTTATGAATAAACCAAAATTCTGGAATACCTTGCCTTGATCGAGTCATAACTCAAAATGTACAAAGGCTACAGGTGGGAGGCTTTTACCATTTGAAAGCTCTACTCTTTACCTATCCAAAAAGTCCAGCCACACCTTTTAAACTTTTACCAATCAACGGGAAATCCAATTTTAGTAACCGACTACAATTTGGACTTTTTGAAACGTTAATTTGGCATTTGCCGTTTTAGTCATAAACTAATATCCATAATAGCTTTAATGTGATTTCAAAAAGAGAGGAGTTTATTTAAGTTAGCCTACTGGGAGGAATTATAAAATTACTCATTTTCCCATCACCACCTTTAAAACCCAAGACTTCTTACACTTTTTTGCCTATGTCCTGTTTTTTGACCCATTTTAGTAAAAAACGGCCAGCCATTTACTCATCCGTACACTTCCATTGAGCATCCAAATCTCACCACATACCTATACATCAGTGAGGCATCTATTTTAAAGAGAAATGGACCTGTAGAGTTTAAAAAAAGTGGCATGACCTGTTCCTAATTCCAAGCACTAATTTCCATGTGTTTCTAAACCTAAATCATTACCAATTTCACTCTAATATACAAACACAAAAGCCTCCTAACAAACGCCACCTAACTCATACCATGATCATATGAACATCAAAAACTCAGTAGGTTCCATCACAATAATAAAAATTTTATTTGACAAAAATTTAAGACTCCAACAAACCCACACAAGCAAATGTTATACAAAATTAAAAGTATCCAACAAGAAAGGGGTCAAAAAGTGTACCAAATCAAGGAGATAATTATGACCAAGATTATTTTTAAAAAACCCCAAAACCGCCTATGGTTGGAGTCTTGACTCGCGGCTAGGAGACCCAAACAGATACCAAATAAAACTATTTTTTTTAAATCCTAAACCTCAACACTTTCCAAACACCTCCAGCTTATGATTAAACCCCATTAAAGCTATCTTAAACATTCAAAATATCTTCAAGAAGCATCAAGAAATTAAAAATCTTTGCAGTTGTCTGATTTGTTTATTAAATCATTGAGATGAGGATAAACAAGGATTGCAATGGTGTAATTTGTTTATTGATTTTTGAGTGAATAATTATGATGAGTGATGATGGTGTGGGGAGTGGTTTCGGCAAAAAGTAGAGGAGAGGAAGAAAGATTGTATTTTTTTTATGTATTTGAAACAGGTGAGTAGAAGAATGGGTTTAAATGGTTTTAATGTAAAACATAATTGTGGTAACTCTTAGTTAAAAAGAAAAAATGAATCTTTATGTTGGTCATTGCAGCCGGCCCTGAAGAGAAAGGAAAAAAGATACATGGAAATTTATAAAAACCTTGAATTTACATAAAGCTTCCATAATTAATTTAGCTCCTAGCCCGACACTTTTGGTAAAAACGTAAAATTAAGTCAAAAATTGACGAACTCACGAAACATAGGAAAATCATTGAAAGAATGATATAACATCCTCATTTCGTGATAATTTTGTGGACACGTGGCTTTCCTTGAATCGAAAGAAATGAATAAAGGGAAATCGAGACGAGACAAATAACAATATTTACTGTCATGGCAATTAAAAATAATATAAAACTATTATTTTGTGAAACGAGCAATAAATCTAAATAAAATATTACCTTCAGAAAATACGAGTCTCACAGTCGAGACCACCCAAAATGGAACTCTGTCCTCAGAGTTCAACCGGAACGAATTGATGGACAAGTGCGAAAAGAAGAGATACATGGCCTTGAACTGTCATGCTCGTTCCCAGTGAATTCAGGCACCCATACGGCGAGATTCCCCAACGTACTTTGACGATTGGAATCCGACTTCCGCTTTAACCTTCTTGATTTGCCTACCACGATTTCGACGGCCACTTCTATGAAATACACCTTGTCGTTCACACCGTATCTCTTTCTAATGTAATTGTATGGTCCGAATATCCCGCCAAACACTTCTTTAAGATTTGCTTACATGGAACACATCAAGGATACAATCAACACTTGCGGCAATCTCAACGCGATGAAGGCACTGAACCCGATGCGCTCTACAATCTCAAAAGGTCCAAAAACGAAATGAGGTGCAAACTTCCTCTTTTACCAAAATCGCACAACTCCTATCAAGGGATCCTCTCGCAATAGCAATTTCGATCTCCGACTTGAAAACTCAAAGGATTGTTCCGGCCTCCTATCGGCATAGACACTTTTTGACGGCTTCTCTTTTACTTTCCTTAACCTTTCTCTAATTTGCACAATCTTCTCAGTAGTCTCTTGTACTAACTCAGGCCCGTTAAATTGACTTTCAGCACCGACCTCGTTCCATACACCTGGTGACCTACATTTACGGCCCGTAAAACAATTCCTCTCGAATGGTGAACACTTGATGCTCTTGTGGTAACTGTTATTGTAGGAAAATTCAATCAACGGAAGGTGAGTATCCCAACTGCCACCAAAATCCATAACACATGCCCGCAGCATGTCTTCCAATGTTTGAATGGTACGCTCACTCTGGCCATCCGTCTCAGGATGATATGCAGTACTCATAAACACCTGCGTACCCAACGCCTTCTGTAGAACTTGCCAAAAATGAGATGCAAACCTACCGTCACGATCGGAGATAATGGAAACTGGAACTCCATGTTTGGTTACTATTTCATTGATGTATATACGCGCTAGCTTCTCTGTTTTGTAATCTTCACGAATTGGCAGGAAGTGAGCAGATTTGGTCAACCTATCCACAATGACCCAAATCGCATCATAGCCACTACTGCTTCTCGGTAACTTAACCACTAAATCCATGGTTATCTTTTCCCATTTCCATTCAGGGATTTCTGGTTGTTGGAGCAGACCTGAAGGTTTCTGGTGTTCGGCCTTCACCTTTAGACAAGTTAAACATCTATTAACATACTCAGCTATATCTCTTCTCATACCTGGCCACCAATATACATCACGCAAATCATAGTACATCTTATCCGCACCAGGATGTACTGAATATCTTGAAGCATGAGCTTCGTCCATGATTACCTTCCTCAAACCTCCAGTAGAGGGCACCCAAATTCTACCAACAAAGTGGATTGCTCCATTTTCTTTACTTTCAAATTGAGCGTCTAAACCTCGTAACCCTTCGGTTGGAGACTTGAGATCCTTTGCAGCTTCTCTCTGAGCTTCTAAAATTCTGGTTCTGAGGTTAGACTGAATGGTTATACTCATTGCACGCACTCTCCTAGGCTTGAGCCTTTCCTTTCTGCTCAAGGCATCAGCTACTACGTTTGCTTTTCCCGGATGATATTTAATTTCACACTCATAGTCACTAAGAAGTTCCAACCATCGCCTCTGGCGCATATTCAAGTCCTTTTGGTCAAAGATGTACTGGAGACTCTGGTGATCCGTGTAGATGACACTTTTTGTCCCATAGAGGTAATGTCTCCAGATTTTTAACGCGAATACCACCGCACCCAATTCCAGGTCATGCGTGGTATAATTTTTCTCATGGATTTTTAACTGCCGCGAGGCATAGGCGATTACCTTACCTCGTTGCATTAGCACACAGCCAAAACCTTGGTGAGACGCATCACAATAGACCACAAAGTCGTTTGGTCCATCAGGAAGCGTTAACACCGGAGCATTGCACAACTTTTCCTTCAATATCTGAAAGGCCTTCTCTTGATCTTCACCCCATACATAATCTTTATTCTTCTGAGTCAACAAGGTTAACGGTTTGGCTATCTTGGAGAAATTTTCAATGAATCTGCGGTAATACCCCGCTAACCCTAGGAAAGAACGGATTTCAGTCGGCGACTCGGGAGCTTTCCAGTTTTTAACTGCTTCAATCTTACTTGGGTCTACGTGGATACCTTCCTGATTAACCACATGACCCAAAAACTGGACTTCTTTCAACCAGAATTCACACTTAGAGAATTTAGCGAAGAGCTTTTCTTTCTTAAGGAGATCTAAAATGGTTCTCAAATGATGCTCATGATCCTTTTCAGACTTAGAATAAATGAGGATATCGTCAATAAAGACGATGACAAATTTATCAAGGTAGGGTTTGCAGACACGGTTCATCAAATCCATAAATATGGCAGGAGCATTGGTAAGTCCGAATGGCATAACGGTAAATTCAAAGTGACCATAACGGGTTCTGAACGCGGTTTTAGGAATATCATCTTCATGAACTCGTAACTGGTGATAGCCTGATCGAAGATCTATCTTGGAAAAACAACAAGCACCTTGCAACTGGTCAAACAGATCATCAATCCGAGGGAGAGGGTAACGGTTCTTAATGGTCAACTTATTCAACTCCCTATAATCAATACACATCCTCATGGCACCGTCTTTCTTTTTGACAAAAAGTACAGGAGCTCCCCATGGCGAACTACTTGGCCTAATGAAACCTTTTTCTTGCAATTCCTCGAGTTGGTTTGATAATTCATTCATTTCAGACGGAGCTAGACGGTAGGGTGCCTTAGCAACAGGTAAAGCGCCCGGGATAAGATCAATGCGAAACTCAACTTCACGAATGGGTGGCAACCCAGATAAATCATCCGGAAACACCCCAGGGAAATCGCGCACAACATGAATGTCATCAAGCCTTTTCTCACCAGCCTTGACACATAGAAGAGATTTTGGATAGACATCCGGCCTTTCGCCATGGACGTCTAGAACATGACCATCAGGGAGAGGGATACGCACGATTCTTTCATCACAAATAATGGAGGCATGATGGTGAGCTAACCAGTCCATGCCGACAATAACATCAAAACTGCCTAAGCGAGTCGGGAGCAGGTCGATTTTAAACACATGATTACGCAACTCTAGGGTACAGCCACGCAATACGGTATTGGTACTTACAATCTTCCCATCGGCTAATTCTACTTCGTAACTAGAGCCTAAGGCTACTGGGTTGATATCAATAAATGGGGTATAGTCTGAGGACACAAAACTCCTTTCAGCACCAGAATCGAATAAAACATTTGCAAAATGGTCATTAAGGAGGAACGTACCCGTTACAACTTTTGGGTCCTGAGCAGCATTTTCCACCACTTGGTACGCTCTACCTCGAGCTCTGTTATTCTGCACATTCCCAGCCTTTGGACAGTTGTTCCTGGTATGTCCCTTGCCACCACATCCCCAACATTCCACTTCTTGTGGTCGACCATCGACCATTCTAACCCTACAGTCCTTTTCTTCATGACCACGCTTTCGACACCTAGCACACATCTTGGCACATGCACCCACGTGGTGAATTTATCACTTGTCACAATACGGTGGGGACCTGTATATCCTTTGCGATCAGTGGGGCCAACAGGAGCAGCCGATAAACTTTAGGTGCGTTTCATTGACTTCTTGTTGGAAGGTTGCTGATTGTTTCGGTTACGGGGTTCTTGTTTCCTTGGTTGTTCGGCGGTTATCATCCCATTTCTTTTTTCCACCATACAGACCTAGGATGCCTTACCCTGCAATCGATTGCCCACCAAACTCACGTGCCATGTTAACTGCATCATGCAATGAGGAGGTTTGGATGAAGTGATGTTTCCCCTAATCCTTTCAGGAAAGCCTTTGATGATTTCTTGATTTTTTTGTTCTCAGTAGGGGACCATTCGGGACAACTCAAGATTGTTCATGAAAATCGGTTGATGTAGGTCTCAATGTCATCTCCTTTCAAGGTCAGTTTTCCATAATTCCTGTTCCATTTTCTGAATTTCCGTGTCTGGGCAGTACTCGGTAGTCATCATCTCTTTAAATTCAGTCCATGGAATCTTGTTCGCATTCTCGAGACCCAAAGTACGAATGTTCCCATTCCACCAAGTGAGGGCACGACCCTCGAATGTGCTGGCTGCATACACCACTTTATCCTGTTCAGCACACTTGCAAGTCCCAAACACTTGCTCCATCTTTTCCATCCATCGAGTTAACCCCACCACACCCTCCGTACCGTTAAAAGAGTGTGGTTTACCATTCATAAATGTCTTATGCGAGCATCCACCAGAACTAGATGATCCTTCAGTATTTGACGAGGAAGCTCGTTTTTTCTCGTGATCCTCGATTGCCTGAGCCACACGATCGGCGATAATCCTTTCCATAGCAGCACGGCGCGATCCGCGCGGCCTTAAAGCTCCATGACGTCTCAAAGGAGGCATAATTCTGTCAACAATACAAATACAAAATTCGGTGAGAACTTGTAGGAGTATGTTAAATCAAAATTTGCAAGATTAGAGGGATGAGATTCAACATGACAAATTAATTTCAGATTAATAATTAACATGGTATGCACTTCTCATGGAGAATAAACATGACATCAAATACTATGTACTGTACTTTCTTTCATTTTAATGGAATGATTCACACCTTCGACTATGTGTTTTTCATACATTCTCTGTTTCTCAATATGGTATCAGAGCAAAACCGCTTACCATAACAAACTCCGATCACCTAACTAACTCTGACCACCACTATAACAACCAAACCATTACTGTCTAATAAACAACCATCATAAACCACCACACATTCCACTGCAAAACACTCAAATCTTCATAATCAATCATCTTAACACAAAATAACACCACAAATCCCCAACAGTCAAACAAAATCTTCAAAATTCTTCATAACATAATTTCCCGCCAAAACCTCCATTAACAAAACTCTATCTACTTTCTTCATACACCTTCAAGAATCACTATGACAATATCACCAAGCACCAGCAATTCATTAAATTCAAACAACACCAATACTGATGGCATCAATTCAATCCATCATCTACTCTACTTTCATCAGAATGATCATCGAGGTCTTATTCTCATATTAAAGAAGCTTACAGGGTCAGAAAACTATAGTACATGGAAAAGGTCTATGATGATTGCACTAAATGCAAGAAATAAGTTAAAATTGGTAAATGGTGAATATAAAGAGCCTGTTGTCAATTCACCACTCAGATCTTTATGGGAAAAAGCCAATGATATGGTAATTTCTTGGATTCTCAATATTGTATCTGAACAAATAGGGAATAACGTGAGTTAACTGCTTTATGGTCTGAATTGAATGAGCATTATTAATAATTGGATGTTCATAGAATTTACCAAGTGTCCAGTGATATGCAAACCTAAAACAAGGCAACACTGCCATTGAACTTTACTATCAAAAATTTACTATCAAAAATTAAAAGGTCTGTGAGATGAACTGGATGCATTAGAGACACCTTATGCTTGTGTTTGCCTATGTGATTGTACAAACGGGAGAAATAATGGTGAAAGAGACCAAAAGAAGAAGTTAATGCAATGTTCTCAATAGGATTTTGATGAAATTACATAAACGCGTAGAGAGGCAAATTTTGTTAATCCAACCATTACCTTTAGTGTCAAAAGCCTATAGCATGTTAAGACAAGAGGAAATGCAAAGGGACATACCAAAACCAACACTTACAATTCCCACTACACTCAACACAACTAGCAACTATAGACCTCCACATGCTAACAAAACCAATCAACTCAATCAACCCAATCAAACTGTGAGGAGAACTCCATTCAGAAAGGGAGTTTATTGTACAAATTACAGAAAAGAAGGACACGATAGAGAAGAATGTTATAAGATAGTTGGATATCCACCTGGACATCCTTTTCACAACAAATATGTACCACCATCTTAAAGAAACAACTCAAATTCAAGGATCAATGCAGTCAATCAAGTAAATGTATCAGAAAGTGCCAATGTTACTCCACCAAAATACTCTGATGCACCAAACATCCTTTCAGCTCATTTTGATACATTTGTTCACTTATGTATGGATCAATTGCAAAACCAACTCAATCAAGTGCTTCTCATGCTTCAAAACAATCCACAAGAACTCAATATTGGTACTCTCCCTCACATAGTAGGTAAATTCACCTTCATTGCTTTTTATTTCATCAAAGTTCTTAGATTTATGGACAATAGACAGTGGGGATACTGATCATGTTTGCATTTCACTTCACATGATGCATAATATTCAAACACTCAAACATCCAATTTTAGTGAATTTACCAAATGGACGCCAAATCAAAGTTGACACCATTGGCTCAGTCAAAATAACACCAAACCTCACCATCACTGGAGTCTTTTACATACCTACATTTACATACAACCTTATCTCAATAAGTAAACTAACAACCTCTACACACTCAACAATCACTTTCACTCACAAACAATGCATTTTTTAGGCCCATAATGGTTCTGTTACTCATGGAGCACTTCATGGTGGACTTTACACACTCAACTCCTCACATACACCAACACTCTCAGCTAGGGGTGAGCATTTCGGACCGTCGACCGAACCAGACTGACCAGACCGGACCGAAACATAATTTCCGGTCGGTCCCCGCGGTCCATGCTTTTTTTGTAAAATTCGTCTGGCGGTCCCGGTCGGAGATCCGGTCCGGTCCGGTCTTACAAAAAACCCGATGATTATGCCTTGTAGGACCGGACCGGATCGAAGACCGAACATGACCAGACCGGCCCAAACCGGACCGTACCATTTCGGTCCGGTCCTCGGTCCGGAGTTTTGGACCAATCCGTTCCTCGGTCCGGTCCGGTCTTAGCCGGTCCGGTCCCGGTCATTGCCAGTCCGGTCCGGATCTTGGGTCTTTGGCTCCAGCCCTACTCTCAGCTGTAAACTCTCATACAAGCACTGTTCACTTGTGGCACTCCAGGCTTGGACATCCGTGTTTTCAAGTACTTCAAAGAATAAAGACTTTATCCTTTTTACCTAAATGTAATTCTAAAACAGCTTGTACCATTTATCCCTACAAACAATCATGTTTTACCTTTCTCTGTGAGTACTTCTAATGCTACTTCAATGTTTGAGCTTGTTCATTTAGATGTATAGGGACCTTACAAACAACCTACAGTCAATAAATGAAAATACTTCCTTACAATTGTTGATGATTTTTCCAAAGCAACATGGACATGTTTATTACCTACTAAACATCATGTTTCATCCACTTTTCATTCCTTTTACACATATGTTGCCACACAATTTAAAGGCACAATTAAAACCATAAAATCAGACAATGGCACAGAGTTTCTCAATACACACCTCAAAACCTTTCTTAAATCCAAAGGAATAATTCATCAAACTTCATGTCCCTATACCCCACAACAGAATGCAAGAATAGAGAGAAAACACAAACAATTACTAGAAATGGCAAGAGCACTCTTATTCCAAGCAAATTTCCCTTTACACCTATGGGGATATTGCACCCTCACTGCCACCTATTTAATAAACAGACTACCTTCCAAAGTTATTGACAACAAAACCCATATGAAATGCTATGCAACTCTCCACCCCCATTTGAACACCTCAGGGTAATTGGCTGCAAAGCCAATGCTTATAACCTCACCTCAGATAAATTTGAACATAAATCTATTCCAAGTGTTCTACTTGGATACCCTCAAAACCAAAAAGGCTACATTTTGTATGATCTCAAAACTCACAAAACAATTACCACAAGGAATGTAACCTTTGAAGAACACATCTTTCCCCTACACTCAACTAGTACACCTTCCAACCAAACAGACCCTTTCGCCTCTCCACTATAATTTTATTCTGAACAACCTTCAACTTAAATACCAACCAATCATCATCACCTATAATCTACCATTCTTCACCCATAACATCTTCAAACTGACCAATCCAAACACCCACAACACCACCATCAACTGCTGACACTCAAACTGACCCATAACCTAACCTTCATACCCCTGCACCATCACCACCTCCTCCCATTAGACAGTCCACAAGAACAAAAACAAACCCCACAAACCTGAGAGATTTCCAATACAAACTACCCAAATCTTTCTTACACAATGTCATTAGTAAACACCATCATTCATATTACATTAACTATAAAAATCTATCATCACCTCATCTTCATTTCATACATAATATAAGCAATGTTCATGATCTCCACTCCTATTTTCAAGCATCAAAAGATCCTAAATGGATAGAAGCTATGCATAAAGAAATAGAGGCACTTGAACATAACAAAACATGAACATTTGCTACTCTACATCCTGGTAAAACACCCATTGGCAGAAAATGGGTATTCAAAATCAAGTTTAAAGCTGATGGAAATGTTGAGAGATACAAAGCAACATTAGTATCAAAAGGGTTCAACCAAAAAGAAGGTATTGATTACAAAGAGACCTTTGCCCCTGTAGAAAAAATGGTGAATGTAAGGACTCTTTTAGCTACAACTGTTCAAAAGGCATATCAGATAGAGCAACTTGACATCAATAATGTTGTCTTACATGGAGACTTACATGAAGAGGTCTACATGACTGTTCCACAAGGCTATACTCAAAAGCTACCACCAAACATAGTCTGTAAGCTCACTAAATCTCTATTTGGGCTAAAACAGGCAAACAGACAATGGTTTGAAAAGCTGACATCCTTTCTACTACAACTTGGCTTTAAGAAAGGTTATGTGGATACTTCTCTCTTCACCATCACTCATCAAGGATCCTTCACAACTATACTAGTCTATGTGGATGACATTCTAATTGTTGGAAAAGATTCAGGCTTCATATCTACTATCAAGAAGCATCTACATACTCAATTCAACATCAAAGACTTAGGACCTTTGCATTACTATCTTAGCATTGAATTTCTATGGAATTCTTCTGGTCTCACAATGACACAAAGAAAATATGCACTGGAACTTCTTGAATTTACAAATATTTTAGACAGCAAACCCATATCCACACCAATAGATCCAATCATCAAGCTTAACTCCACAGATGGTTATTTACTTCCTGGTCCGTCAACCTACAGGACTTTAGTTAGTAAACTACTTTACCTAACTATTACAAGGCCAGACTTATCATTTGCAGGTCAAGCCTTAAGTCAATATTCACTCAGTCCTAGATCCTTACATTTTGATGCACTCATAAGAGTTCTGAGGTATATCAAGCTATGTCCTGGTCAAGGCTTATTCTTTCCTGTTAAAAACAACCTTCACCTCACCACTTATTGTGACAGTGACTAGGCTAGTTGTGCAACAACAATGAGGTTTGTTTCAGGATATGCCATTTTCCTAGGACACAGCCTCATCTCTTGGCAATCCAAGAAGCAAGCAGTGGTC